>DWAN01003558.1:0-13255 GCA_018230445.1 Heliconius hewitsoni
TTTCTTAATAGTGCTACTTTCATATATGAGAATGAATTAGAAATGTTACATATCGTTCTCTAGGTCTGTTTGATTAACAATAGGTTTCAACTCTTCTTACCTTTACAAGCTAGACCAAACTATCTTTATATAGAAAATATAAATATATTATATTATAAGTAGGTGACAATGAACTGTCTGTAGGTTTAAGCTTACTTTCTATCTAAATAGACTGCTTGGCAGTTTATTGTCGTGAAAATGTAAATGAAAATTAGACCTTTAGAATTTAATTTTATAGCTACTTTACTTTCTTTTCTATATAGTGACTACTATTGTGGTGGTAAACCAAAAATGTACGTCGATTTCTTTTATCTTAGAATACTTTCAAAACTGTCATTTCTTTCCAAAATAATCAATTACTAATAGGTTTAGTTGGCCAAGAAATAGTGGTTTCCTAAGTTTTACTATCTCTTACATTAGGCATTTTTCCCAGCGATCGGCATAGATGACTGTGCCGAAATTTCTCTCTTCTTAGCCAAATTTGTACTATATTACATCAATATCAAAATATAAAATTTGATTAATTAATAAAAAAAATGGTTATTGCAGTGCGCGGCTGGGCGGGCGGCCTGGCAGGAGGCGGCGGCGCTGTCGGTGGGCGGCGGCGGATTGGGCGCGGGCGGCGCTGCCCGCCGCTGCTCCGTGCTCGGCGACCACCCGGGTGCCAGGCGCGGACCAGGAGCCAAATGGCATCGCACCAATCGAGTACGTCTCATGGAAGTTTTGTAATAGATATATTATATTTTCAAATAGTAAATTATATAAAGAAATAAATGTAAAAATGTGAGCCAAGTTCAATATGAAAAAATGTTAACCAACCACAAAAAAGATTAATGAATGTTATTACTAAGTTGAGTAGGTATATATTTCTGAAAACTGTTTATTCATTTTAAATCTGAATTATAGACTAGGTTTACATTAGGATTAATTCTACAATATTTTTAGCATTATAAAGGAAAAAACATCTTAACAATTTTCAGGTCCGAGATGCGTCATACGGCTCATCCTCGGACTCGGAGGGGGAGGCGGAAGGGGCACCTGGGGAGCCGTGGGGGGTCGCGAGGCTTCTTTACGCGGGCCTCGCGACACTCGCCGTCGGCCTCGTCGTCTACTTCGTCGGTACCGGAGACAAGGTTCATTATTTTTTCAAAATGTTAACACGATGACTAAACGTGAAATTTTGTTTAAAATTTTGCAAAGTAATTATTATGTGAAAAAATGACACCGATACTAACACGTTTTTTAAAATTTTAAACTAAGAAAGCAGCTTATAAAATTTCTTTTACACGCATGTGTAATGTAGTCATTACTTCTTAAAGCATCAAATAAATATGAAATATAAGATATTTAATTTAAAATAGCACTGCAATGAATGTGCAAATTTTCATTATTATCATTTATTAATTTATATATATTCTACCTTTCAGGGTTTCAAAACACCGGCCCTTCGACTGGTGGGCCCCTCGCTTATTGTGGCGGGGCTGGCATGCTGTGTATTACGTATTATGTTCTGCATATTCGCCAAGCCTTGTTGCAGACGAAGATCCAACCACAAGGAGAACAGAAGGTAAGAATGGTATAAGTTATTAATCGAAGTAAGTGATTCCCTGACACCTCTAAAATCTATGAAACTTAAAGGCATATTGTTAATCTAATAAGCCGCTAAAAATTCAGCATTTTTCAACAATTGTCTGACTAAAGAAAACAGTTGAAATCTTAGAATATTTACGAACTTATTACTCATAACTGATCTTATTTATCATTTTATCATTATATCAGTATTAATTATTCTTATTTGCTCTAAAAGTATTTTATTTTGTAATCATCTCTTGGAAAATCGTTTTCAGACTGTCCGGATGCGTGGAAGGCGAGGAGATGCCGTTGGCTCGGTGTGGTGGACGAGCGGGCCCTGCACAATGCTCTCCCGCGCGCCGACTCGACGCGTCCTCCTGCGACGTATCCAGCCTATCCAGCGGGGAAGAGGACGAAAGGCTCAGGAGGTACCGCACGGCGAACGCAAGTTTACAGCCACAAACTGTGCTGGTTCAGCCGGTGAGCTATAAGGAAAATAATTAGGAACGATTTATGATGAATTAGTGTTTTATACGGGACTATGTCTACATAAAACCTTTTAGAAATATCATTATTCGGTATAAGCTAGTGCCATCGATTCCCCGTTTATTATTATTTCTTCTTACCTTAAAGGAAAACATTAATCATTCATTAATTTTATATCTCTTTGATGCCTAACATTAAATATCAAATTTATGTAAACTCCAGGCGGGATCACATCCAAAACCGTCACCGTCTTTGCAATCGACGGCAGGTGGAGCAGGCGCAGCAGCGAGTTCAGGGGTCGCAGGCGGTGCCGGGATCGCAGCCATTGGGAGCACGAGCAATGCTGGGGCCACAACCACTGCGGGGCCCAAGCGGCCTCCACCTCGCAACGTATCCTTCGCAGGTGCACCCGACGGCGAGCTCGTCCTCAGCCCCGCCCAACTACGATCCTAATAAAGCAATAAACTATCCCGCAATACTTTTTATACGAAACTCCGTCAAGTGACTGCTCGGTTTGCACGTTTGATATCGTCATATATTCAGTTGTTTCGATTGCGTTTTGCAACGAGTGTTTGAGCTCCATAGCTAGTAGCGCAACGGATTCATAGTTCTTATAAGTAATCGTGTAATTTAAGCGTTGTTTGTAAATCCGTAGTGTTTTAATACTGAATGTGCTAGATATATCCGTCTTAACGCCAATGTCGGTAGCTGAGGTGCGGTTTTTATCTCAAGTTGATATAAAAACACGAAATTGCAAGGTTATTGAAAATTACAACATAATATATAAACTATAAATATAATTGATCGATGGCTTATATTAGAAAATATATTTAAGGAACCGCACCTTGACGTGATTCGTATATAATAGTAAATATATTATGTAAACATAATTGTTTTAAAACTGCCTACTTACTAGTGCGAATTTATATTAAAATATAAATACATAATTAGTTATATAACTGACAATAATGATTGTTAACTGATGTATAGTGTGTTATGGCGTACGTGCGTTAATTTTATTTAAAATTATGTCAAAAAAATGATGGTAGTTCACTCGCCGAGTACTTTATCTATACTTATAAAAAAATCGTAAATGATCGGTGTATGTACATGGAAGATATATCAAAGAATATATTATTGGGGCATTTGTCAATGTAATAGAAGACAAAATAATGATTTTTTTAAATATATTATAATATTAAACAAGTTAAAAATACATACATATGTACCTATACGGATGTTAATTTGAATAGATATATTAACATTTTTTATATTTTGTTCTTTAGATACGTACGTAACGTGTATACCTGAATAAAACAATAATAATATTATTTAATTGAAAATAATAATTCGATTATTACCAATGATGCTAAACAACAACATTTTATGTATTTTATATCTTGTTAATAAAAAAAAAAACAAAATTATAATAATGAAATTAACTAATTAATTATCAAAAATTAAAAGAACATATTCTCTAATTAATATAAAATGTATAATTATATGATATTATATAATAATTATAATAACGAATTATTATTGTTCACAAAAAAAAACCTATTTATACATTACATATAGGATGATATTTTCTTGAATTAAAAAATATATTTGCCACAATAAAAAAAAATATTTACTAAAGATTTTCATTTGAACTTGGCGCCTGAACTACGTAAAGACACCAAATATATGTAATAAATTAGCTAATAAACTATTCAGTGTATAGCGTGTGATACTGTTTGACAGTTTTATTAAACACTATATATTAAATATAACTTATTGTGCGTAAGAACGTTTGTACTGAGAAGTACTTAAATAAATAGTTATATTGTTAATATTTATTTTATTAATATTATTACTGATATTTAAATAAAATGTAGATAATTTGTTCTTTATTGTAATACAATTTAAGTGTTTCTTACTTATTTATCTTGAAAAGTTGTTATTTTGTTCATACAGAATGCCTATTTAATTATTTGAAAGACAAGTAGTTCAGTTATTCTTCTAAACGAGAACTGAATCTCATATAAAGTGAAAAATATATAAAATTGTATAAATATAACTGTTTTTCATCAAAATTATAACGTTTTAAAAATAATAAATGAACATAATAAAACAAATTAACAATAAAACTACGAAAATATGGAACAACGCATATAATTATATAGACTACTTATATATTATTTAAATATTCCTTTTAATAATAAGCAAAATACTTTAGCTGCAACAAATTCTATAAATTGTTTCACAGAATATTTTCTCATATCAAAAGTTATTTATTAAAAATTATTTATTGAAAGAAGAAGAAAAAGTATATTAAAATTCTTTATTGAATCCATAAATGTTAGCAATATAACAGCGTGCATTGTATAAGACGCAATATAATCATATACCTACTGTTTATACTATAGTATATTATATATTTTAGAACTATTTGCACCCGTGTAGTAGTGATTATTCAAATGTATATCGGCAGATTTAGATAGAGTATATTTATGATGGGACACTTCAACGTGTTAAGTGTATTTACTATCATGGAACCTGTATCGTAAAGAACTTTATACGAAACTTTAAATTTCATACTACGTATATATTGTAAACCAGATAGGTAGTAAACATATTATTTTCTATATTTTGTCCAAAAAAATATAATAATCGATTTTTTCTTTTGGTCTCGGTTTGGGTTCAAGTCAATTTACATATATATATATGACTAAAGGAATAATGGGGAAATAACTATAGCGACGAGACAAAAAAAAAAAAAAACATAATAATAAAAAATCTATAATAATATTATGCATAAATTCCATTTTATAACACCATGTATAAAGTTAATCACGATTTTAAAAGTTCCATGATTAATGTATTTATTAAATTTCTATGAATCAAAATAATATTGGTGTGGTATAAAGTTTTTGATTAGTTTTCGTCAATTATAACTTTGTAATCAGAATGTAGTTGTTTTGGATTATTTAAATCTAAGAATTGTCAATTACTTATTGGTTATTTTTGGCATAAGAGTTCGCTTCTTTATGTTAGCTATTTGCTATATAAGTGTATAATTTTAAATTTTATATATACTGGCCAATATTATATTATTTTTTAGGTTTAAATTTTAATTAATGTATCATTAATTAAATATGTGTGTATGGTTTCATAGAAAATATTGTAGATCTCCCAAAACGTACACCCCAATGGTTCACTTCAAACGATCATTATTGTTTGTGAGAAGTTTTATAAAACGGTAACAGTAGTAACAACATGTTTATAGGACATAAATTGGCATAGAATTGTCAGTTTTTTTTTAACCAAAATATAATTTACGATTATGATTTATATAATAAGACGAGTATAGGAATTATTTTTATTCTATATTGAATTGACAAATGAAAATTTAAAACTATAAAATATAATGTCATAAAAAATTCTAAGCTATAAACCTAAAGAGAGATGTCTGTTTGAATAATAATCTTTTCATAAAAAATCGAGGTACCCACATAAATAGTTATTAAGGAAAATTATGAGCTTCATTTAGACTTACTGGCTTGTGTAACAGTGTTGTGTATATAGAAAATTTCATCTTTCGTCCTTACGTAATTTCCATTTTTAATTCTATTTATTTATTTTTCACCTTCAATGTTGCTTTAAGCTTTCACTTCCTAATTTGAAATTTTTGATTGTTAATATCAAGCGCACATAACTGGTGACAGGGTTGAAATTTTATATTTGTCTACCAGCAGACGCCAGACAATATTCTGAGTCGAAATAACTGTCAGTCCCTGTTTTTTCTGCAACGTACAGTACGGTCAACAAGTCGTGGCCTCCCTAAAGTTAGATTTCCAGAACTTATATACGAAGAAAATAATCCTAAGTTAGAAAACTTCTACAATTAAGCCTGTTAATATCTACAGCTAATTTCAGAGCGCCCACGACTTGTTCACCATACTGTAACAACTTTAAATCTCTGTATCGTTAAATTCGACTCTGAATGTAAAATTTTGAATATCACACATTTTTCAAAAGTATTTTTACAACAAAAAAAATGCTTATTTATAGAATGATATAACCTTTTATAGGAAATCTATTTACCTACACACCAGTTTTAAAACTAACTTATTGTACACATCGCACCCTCTTATGTCTATCGGTAGTCTCTATATCTAAATTAATAGTTTTGTCAATGTTTACATTCTTTCTATGGTTTCAAAAATGAAAGGCACCAATAATGATATTATATAAAGTGTGGAATGCATCTGTGTATGTTTTACCTACCTGAACTTTCTGTGCTTCCTCGTAACGCTAGCATGCTTGTCCTTTTAGCTTTACAAAATTAATTTTCTTAATTAGTTAATTAAAAGAAAGGCCTAAAACAATTGATTAATTAAATACGATTAAATCGTTCAACAGTAAGTTCAAATTTAATTTTATTGTCGCTAGTATTTAAATCGTGGCTGTACTTGAATCAGATTTATTAATAATATTAAGTTATTACGCAGCAAATTATTTATTAAAAAAAAAATAATAGCAATAATATATTTTGTTTATAGTTACATATGTAATGTACGATAGAATTATTAATTAAGTCTGCTTTCGGACGGAACACTACTATTATAAGTTGCGCAGAGACCAAGGAAATGTTCATATACAAATAAAATTATTTAATATTAAGATTTTTAACTGTAAAAATGTTCCTTTACAGTTTACGTGCTATAATTTGTCAGTTGTAGTTTTGTAAGAATAGTTAGTTAATAGTTTACTCATAGATATTTTATTCTAATTGATTTATTTCGCTGGTGCAGTTGAACGCGGGTGTCTATACTGTAAGATGTTGCCGATTACAATCGGCAACGATTTTTCAGTAAAATTTAATGTTTTAGTATTATTTGTCATCTGTAACTCTAAAGAGTCGTGACACAATTTCAAACTTAAATAGCAAAGGACTTTTAAAAACAAATTGCGTGACGACTCCATTGTTTTTTTTATGCTTTGAACTTATTCTATCTGTACATTTTGTTGGTGGATCTAATGAAAGACTATCTGAGCGAGGTACTGTACTGTCTATCTTTCTTGAGTAACGCAAAGTTGCCTTCGAACACGTCCAGTTTAGTTAAGTACCTCCAGAGACGGAAATATCTTAAGACTTGAAAGATACGTCAGCTTCACGCTGTATCCCGCACACAGCAGGTTAGGCAGAGGGAATCTAGTGTTAAGACACTCCGTTCCCCACTTTCCGCCGAATTCTGGAAGAATTCTGAACTGAAGATACGTCTTAAGATATTATTGTCATTTTGTGGCAAAGGTCGAAGGAATTCATCACTGTGATTTAATGTTGATTAAAAAATGTTTAACCGTTGATACAATGACATGTTGGAAATGATTTCGTATTTTAGTGTTTGGTCGTTGCGCTCAATAAGTTATTTGTATATTATATTAGATATGGAGTTTTATTTGTACATAAAATTTGTTTTGTCATTATTCGTCCCGTATTGGTCGTTTGTATTATTTATAGGCATTGGTGCATATCATGTGTATAGAGCAGATGATTAATCAAATAAATTAGAACAGAAATATAGTTGAAGAGTATGTTTTATTGGAATAAAGATTTGGTGTTTTTTTTATTTGACCTTGTTGCTATAAAAATATGTAGTATGTTGGATTCTGCATATAATTTTATATAGATAAACCTTTATGATGCGTATTATGTTAAAAGAACTTAGAGATCATGTGTGTTGATGATGGATCAAAAATGCAGGTATGTGACGACGTGTATACAGTGTATTGGTCATCACCACTTTAAATGAAACCACAATTTTAACTACTCTATAAAAGCCTAATTCAATTAAAACAAGTGTTTCTCCAAAAATTAAAAAATGATTTTTTCAAACAAAATAAAATTATTGTTGTAAAATAAAACACCATTTGTGAAGCAAAGAATGACGCACACGAACTCAAGCCACACGCCTCATTCATAAGATCGAGTAATAGATATTGTTTGTTATGGAAAATAGATAATTGCATAAAATAGAACGAGATATATCTCTTTCGAGTTTTGGTATATTTTTTGAGAACGAAAGTGGCAAATCGGCATCGCTAATGCATAAATATTTTTGTAGTAGTAGGTATTTAGATTATTGGTAATTGCTTCACACGTAATATAGTATGGATACAAATCGTGAAATGAAAAAAAACCCCATCTTGATAAATTTTTAGGGTTCCGTACTTTTTAAGGAAAAAAGAACCCTTATAAGTTCACTCTGTTGTCCGTCTGTTTGTCTCTCTGTCGAGGCCCTTTATCTCAGGAACGCTTGGAGATATCATAGTTGTAATTTAAATGATATACTCGGAACTACGGCCCCATGATTTCTTGATAAAAAAAATATATTGCTATAGCAGCTAGCTAGCTACAGGTAGTACTTAAATAAATAAATAAATCACACACGCCATTTACACGCGCACATTCGAATGTGAAATAAAAATAATCTATTTCCTCGAGAAAATAAAATATTTTCATTTCTTCGCTCTGCTGTTTCGCCACTCAACACGCAATGACTCTAGAGTTCGGAGGAAAATGGAGAACATTGTAAAGAACATTGTAAAAATGGAGAACGTTGTAAAGAACATTGTATTAAAAATAGGTCTGCCTATTTTATCTAATGTGGGATACAGCGTGACGCTATAAAAAAAAATGTATCTATACTAATATAATAAAGCGGATGAGTTTGTTTGTTTAAACGGTGGTAAGTCCAGAGATCTTAAATCTCTGGATTTACTGGTCAGATTAACTTTTTGTCTTTTGTATGAAAGCTACATTCTTGAGTGAATGAGTGAGTGGAGCGTTATAGGCTATATAGCATTACGGTTTAATTCTTAGTTAGCCTTAAATAATGACATAACAATAATTAGGAACGCCATAGTATTACTTTAAGCGCGTGCGCTTCAGAAACAGTAAGTACAACTTGAGGCCAGTCGTGGCGCAGAGGCATAGTGTGACTGTAAAATCGACTGGTTGTGAGTTCGATCCCCACTTGAGGAATTGAAATGTTTATTATTATTATTATTACATTAATATTTTCATTTCTTAGCTCTGGTGTCGAGGCAAATCGTGGGGAAGTGGTGAGTGGGATATAGCGTGAAGCTGATTTAATTTTATTTTTAAACTACATTGTACTATGAAAGCATTCAGGTTCATTAATTCTAAAATAAATTCTATAATAATAATATCTATTTCTTATATTATAAATAAGTCACAATAAGCCATTTTGTGACAAAGGATAAATAAAAATTGCAAAGTGACATTTCAACGTTTTGTATTTGAAGAAGATATTGAAACTTACGAGCGCAAGTTATTCCATCATTAAATTATGGAATGATGATATCATACCTTTCCAGAAAAAGTAAAATAAAAATAATTCAACGTTTTGTTTACGGCTGCAACCATAGGCTAGAATCCCGCGGGGAGCGCCCTTACCGCCGATTTCGTCCTCACAAACAGCGACGTAGTGTATTAGGAAAAATGATTGAACGTATAAATTATATAATCAATCTTATGGCAAATGCAGCACAATAAAATAATTATAGGTGACATATGCAGGCAAAGCCGCTAAGTAGACCGCTAGTATAATATATGTATATTTATATTCTCTACCGAATTGACTAGATATCTACTATTAAAATAAATAAAAGACCATCATTATAACACGTTATATATTTAATTCCAATTCTAAAATATTTAAATACTATGTGAACAATTATAATTTATTTACATTGTTTTATTGCAAAACCTTAAAAAAATCACAACATAACTTAATGGTCGGGAACATTCTATAATTAAAAAATAATATATAAAATAAACATTAACATTATATGAAATACATAAACATTAAAGGCTTTGACACTGAAAGAAACTATTTTTTTACCATTCATACATATTCTAACAATCTTAGATTATAATAAACATATATTTAGACATTTTTGAAAATATCATATTTTTAACCGTCAACGGTCAATTTTCTTTTATTATTATAACATGTACAATGTTATTAAAGTTAATTCAAGTAAAAAAAAATAGAAAATATTAGGCTCGTTCCAGTAATTTTTTTTGAAAATTTAGTATTAAACAACTTATTAAAAAAAGAAATTTAATCTTTTCGTATGTACACATCCTAACTGTTAGAGGAGACGATGAGACAGAGAAACTCAATAGTTATTAAATCTTTTTAAGTAACTTACGGATTTATTGAACGGATTTTGATATGACTTTTGCAAATAGGACGTTAGTTTCGGAAGGTTCAAGTAGAAAATAAAAACAAGATTATAAGAAGAAAAAAGCAGAAAAGAATGATAGAGAAGTACATGTATGAAAAAAACAAAAAAAAGTCAATTGTTACGGAGGTTAATTACGTTTTAAACTAAGTACAGAACGGTCGACGAGTCGTGGCCGCATTAAGATTAGCTGTTTTTATGTAATTATCTTACTTTGATTATTTCCCAAAGTTCAGAGAACCTAACTAAGGTGGCCATTACGCATCGACCTTATTGTACCAACATATATTTACAACAATTTATTTCAGTTACAACAATTTATATCAGTTTCAGTTTTTTTTTACAGAAAAAAAAAAGTTCTATAACTATTTGTAGTAACAATGTTGTGTTGTATTTAATACAATAAAGATAGATCTAAGATTCTATCTTTGATATGAATTATGAACTAATTATTAAAAATTGTCTAAGCACGTCTATTTCTATGCATATAATATCGTCGACATAAGAGTGTAAACTGGCTCAACCCGTTTTTATCTTTGGTTATTTACATTTTTTTAACAATTTTTTTTTTAGTTTCACGGTGTATCCCGCACACGTCAGGGTAGGCACAGGGAACCTTGCATTTGTCTGTTCCCCACGGGAAGCATTGCGTGTTGAGTCGCGGAACTCAATACCGCCCTTGACATACGAGGGAAGAAATAAAAATATTAAATATTGCATTTCCTTGCGCGGGAATCAAACCCACAACGTTTCGCGTGTTTCAGCCACACGCTTGTGCCCCTTCGCCACCACGGGACTTGAGACATCCGAAAGCATACAGTTTATAATATGAACAGTTTATCAACTTGCGAAATTGTAAAAACCTGATGATGCATATGCATAAACTTTAACTACTTTTTTTACAAATTTAAAAAAAAAAATTCTCCCCTCTTATTTTGCTTTAAAAACGTATATATTAGCAAGTTTACACTCTAAGCAGACGATATGTATAAAAATTTATATATTTCATTAATTCTAACAAATGGTAGACTTAAATCACATTGTTAGTATTCACATGCTGAAAGAAAATATATATATAAATCTTTTAAACATTTTAAAGTGTTAATCCACACTTAAGAAAATTTAAATACTTATTTAGAAAATTTGATGAAGAAATAAATATTATTATTATTATTACATAATTTTTATAGATATTATTTCCTATATACAAAAATGATCGTAACAGAATATGATAGGTTCAGCCAAAATATATTGTTGTGGCGCAGGATCGCAAGCGTGCGATGGTCGTAGGTTCGACTCTTTATGGAAGGATAGTCACTCTAACAATCGGCAAAATTGGGGAACGGAAGTGTTTTAATGAGAACTTGGTGTATGGACACTAGGTTCCGTTTGTCTACAAAGTGCGGTTTAGTATTAATGAAATCCTGTCTTTCTTGAAATTATGTTGTATTTTTCAACTAATTATATTATTGTTTTGATTATTAGCTTTTATAAAATAATAATAAAATGAGAATACAGCTAAAAGAATCTGCTTTAAATAAACATGTACATATTTACTATAACATTTTAATATATTTATACACAGAAAGCTTACAAAAATATACAAAAAGCATAGAGACATACTGTATAAGATCAATAATATATTACAAGAACAAATATTAACTATTTTTATTACTGGTATTTTATTTTATTATTAAAAGAGATGATATTTTTTATATAAAAAAAAATGATAAGAAAATCGAGTAAAAAGGAAATAAATATCACAATAGACAAAGATAAACCTTAACTATAATAACAGAATTATAGTATTATTTTTTGAAATATAATATGTAAAATGTAAAATAAATTTTAGACAGAGGGAACCTGGGAATTTAGTGTTAAATCACTCCGTTTCCCACTTTCCGCGGAAGTCTTATGGCATTAGGTATTGAGTGGCGTAGCTTTACGCCACGTTTTAAAAATAAAATAAATAAAATTATTAATTATTAAATTCCCATGAGTGAGAATCGAACACAAAACCATCGCGTTTATCGGTTTTAATCGTACATGTGTGTCTCTGTGCTCTAACGACCACAATATCGGTAATAGATGTAATTTTTCAATCTATTTACGACCTGTCTCTTTAACGCCATAAATACAATAGCACTGTATTTTTTTACATTTTTAAAATTATATTCCACACTTAAGAAAGAAAAATACTTCTTTAGAAACGTTCGTTACGTTAAAATTCTTATACGTTTCTAAAAAAGTATTTTACACTGTATTTGTTTAAAAATAGACAAAAAAACATAAAACAGAATAAAATAATTAATATTTATTCTCGTATCTTTTTTTTAATATTACATAAACATATATACATGGACAATACACACAAACAATACTTTATGAAGGACGCTACGTTACTTTTCATTAAACAATAAATCTACCATTTTTTTTATATTAAAAGAAAAATAAAGGACATTTCTTAATAAACATTTTTTAATTTAATAAAAAGAATCAAAATAGTAAATGATAAAACCATTGTTATATTTAATTCATTCGATTGTCAAGAAGGATTGAATATAAATATCGATTATATATATGGAATATCGATTCATTTCTACAAATCATGACATACAATACAGATAATAAAAAGGGCGAAACTGTCACAGAATACCCACCAAAAAAAATAAAACAAACGTTAGAAACATACACATATACACAACATTTCCGAGATCAAAAAATATATTTAAAAAATACCAAATTCCTTTTTTTTAATGGTTCCAAATCTTAGATTGTCGACCATTTCTATGTTAATACAATTTAATAATTAAATATGTATTTTATCTGTTTTTGATTTAATTATATTGAAGTATTCTTTGTTATTATAAAGATATAACTGTTTTAGTAGAGGACAGTC
>DWAN01003559.1:0-13254 GCA_018230445.1 Heliconius hewitsoni
TATATATATATATATATATATATATGTTTTATGATTATAGGTGTATATATAGACATAAATATATTATTGCAGTTTAGTATGCTCAATAAGCGCTCAGAGTCAAACATAAACACAATATAAAATTTATTTAATTTATAACTTTTATAATTTATTAATGAACATTCGATTGCTGATGATGCGGTAAACGTCGAAACGTGAGAAGTTCAATGCGGACAGCATCTGCTGACGCCACTGCCCCTAGATCTTCCTTAAACCATGACTCATATCCATCGAGTTCGTGACCCAAACCGGCGATTAAGCGTTATAACCTCGTCCAGCCTAGGGGATGACTAACGTTTATTCTTAAGCAGCACTACTAAGAACTTGGTTTGGTTGCCTTAATTTAATATATCAATTAAATTGGCTAAATAACAACTTATTTATTAGGCATCAAGGAAATATAAAATAAAAACTGATGAAGTGCGAGTCGCACTTGCCCACCGAGGCTTCCGTACCGATTTCAAGATCAAGTCAAGGTCGAGGGGTAAAAAATTCGATAGGTATGCAATAAGTAACTATATGATGTTAATATATTAATGTAAATTTATTGTTTCAAGCTATAAAATATATGTACTTAATGTATCTAGTATATAAGATGCATCAAGAAGAAAAACTTATCATAAATTCATACTAATATGTTAAGAATGTATAATTCCCTTTTACATAAATGGCGTTAAGAGCATCCGGCTGAGGATGACTTAAGATAATGTTTTATACGAGCACTTGACATTGTGGAGGCTTATTTCTATTACTATTGTAACTTAAAGCAAATTTCTATATATGATTAATGAATCCAATATAATATCTATAAATGAATAATAAGTGACGTTTGTGTATCATAAGTACATACAATAATAGTAAAAGCAAATTCGTCATTCTAAATTCTTCTTCATAAATCGTGTTAAGTTGATAATTTTTTAAAAATGCAAACAATTTTAACATATTTATCTCCTCCATTGGTCATGACCAAACCTATTACAATTGCGTGTACCCACTGCGCTATAGCGTCTAATATTTTTTTTAAAAAGGCAGTTTCAATTCCACTCTTAACTCTGAAAAACACTAATAGTCCACAAAAAAGTTTTAAGCAAACAACAATAACGGTAACTTTCTATATAACTTGGCGCGGGATTTTTATATGTAATCAAATTCGTGATAATGTCGTTCAACTTTGAAGCTTATATTTAAACAGCACTATATAAATGTTTTAAATTTTAAACGCCATTTCGAATAATTCAAAAAATACTTGGTACTTGCGCAATTACACAAAATATATATTATTATCACAGTTAATTTATTGAAAACATTCGTTTCTTTAATATTTATGACATGTTACATTTTTTTTCTGCTCCACGCTGTATCCCGCAATCAGTAGGGAAGGTAGAGGGAACTTAGTATGAAGACACTCCGTTACCTATTTTCCCCCGGAATCTAGAGGCATAGTGTGTTGTGTGATAGAACTTAACATCGATTTGCCTCGACATCAGAGCGAAGAAATAAAAAAAAATAATTAAATGTTTCATTTCCTCGATTGGGGATTGTGGGTTCGATACCCACAACCGATCTGCGAGCGTTTACAGCCATACATTTGTGCCCCTGCGCCACGACTGGCCTCATTTAATGAATCTTAATTTTATAATAAAAAAATTTTTAGAAATAAAAATATTAGTAAAAGTAAATTCGAATCAAACTGTCCATTAGGCTCACCTCACAGTGCCCACACTGTCAGCCAGCGCCGTAAGTATATCGTGTTCAATAAATAATGAGGCGCCCACTTGACTCACATACCAATACTTAGCGGCAAATAACCTAATCGTGAGAACTAGGCTTTCGAGTCCCATTGAAATTTCAATCATTAACACGAACTTTAGAATATTAATTCATGCTGTAAATATAATCCTAAGGCACTTTTGTATCTAACTATTTATTGTCGTAGACTAAAAAAAAGTTAGTCGGTTTTCCCCCTAACAATTAACATATTAAATTAATAAAAAACCAGTTTTTTTTTCAAAGAACTCTACACAAAGAATTTTATTTTATTTGTATTTTTCAAATTTTAAGTAAAGTTAGAAATAAAGGATTTGAAACGAACGACGAACCTAGTGTTAAAATACTATTCTTCTCTTTCGGCTTAATTTCAGAGACATTGCGTGTCGAATGTTTATATTCGAATTCATTTTAATTATATACATATATTTTTTTAAATAACTTAATAATACGTACGCGCCATATATTGCATCTGCACTACATAAAAGACTTAAAAAATATTGTGTATCTGTATATACATACATATAAATATTAACAATAAAATGTCCATATTATTAAAAGTACCTCATATTGTCATTTAAAATAAGCTCTACATTTTAATAATTTAAATTGATTCAAGTGGAAGTGCATTAAATGGCAATCAGCCGATGTGGGCCGTCGCTGGTGATGGGTCCGCGGTGATCGGATAAATAACGGCACCCAACTAATTATCTATTAACGCCAACAATGGGCTCACGTCTGATTGGTGGTCGGCACCACTCACGTCGGACAGCACGCCACTCTACTACCGACCCACGTCATCCCCCCACAGGCTGTGTCATCTGTCTTTGTGAAAAAAGAATATATATATATATATATATATATGTATGTATGTATATGTATACATATATACATATATCTTTTGAAAACGTCGTTAAACTTTGTTGCTACTCGACGTACCGAAAATAAATGTTTACACGGTAATTTTATTCCTATCTATATATGTAAATTATAAGCGGGGCTTAGAATTCACTGCTTTATTTGTATTTGCGAAGCGTTCTGCTCAAAAACGCAAAGGTTTTACCTGGCCTGACCGAACGAGAATACTATTTGTGCGACGTGCGAGCTATTCCCAGACTACGTATACAAATTCTGATCACACGGACCGTGGGGCGTCGGAGAATGGCGTCTTACTCGGCTACGAAGTCCACTTAAAATCGCTTGATATACTTCGTACGTGCCACTATCTGTTGGCCAGTGACAATTCATAAATGAAAGCTGAATAAATTGTTGTTGCTCAGGTCACTGCTGTTGTGAATTCTGTCCGTCTCGTTGCGTGGATATTTTTGTCTTAAATTTGCGTATATTATATTGGAAGGTATAAAAAGCAATAATATGTTATTAAATCAATTTATTGCTTATATAGAACTCTTTTTTTTAAGAAAATGTTTTGTTTAATATCTAAATAGAATGAATAAATACATAAATATTACAGAAATGGCGTATGCTCTTATTATTGTGCTTAAAACATAAAAACATGTTTTATAATAAAAAGTTAAAATATTAATTCGTAACATAATTTTTTATAATATATATCATTTGTAGTTAGCAATAATTTTCTCAATGTAGAAATTGCTGATCGATGGAATAAACTCTCTCGAAACGTCACTAGCCCACACGGACAGTGGAGTGGAGCGGCTAGCGGTCAATACTCCCAGAATTACAGGAATTTATTCAAAAGAACAGTGTCTACATAGTGCACAACTGTCATTTCATGAAACTTACTGGTACAACTTAGTAAATATATTCTAAACTATAAAAATACTACGCGGACCCGTGCAATAGTAATGTCCGAGTAATAGACGTAATGCCGTTATGTTATAAAAATATACTATTATCTCAACCGTACTTCACTGCTTTAAAGCCTGTATTACACTATAAGGTTTTACAGCACGCCGTCTTTGGAAAACAAGTTGTCTTAGTGCAGGAAATATTGTGATTCATTTCATGTATGGTCCAAGTTCACCCATCCCCCAGTCCGTTGAATGCTGAACATTTGTTTTGACGTTCCGTAATTAGCACGATTAACTTTTTATAATACAATTTTAGGCGTTCAAATAACGGAATCAAGCCGACGACTTTGTACATAAATTAATGGCTCCGGCTCAAGGCCGACATAGATTCATTAGTTTTACTACTATGAGAACATGGTACCGACAGCATTGAGGTCGAGAAAGTGCTGGCTCTGAAAACTTATAAATAATATCAATAAGATTAAATTATTCCTAATATAGACGTACGGACGGAAATAGAAATACAGTGCCAACTGACAACACTGTTTTTTTTTTAATTTATATTAACAAACTCCCCAAACAAATTGTAGTAACGGAATACTCTCTAAAACTTTGTAAAAAAAGTTAATACATTATAAATGTGTCGCGGTGAAGTAGAGAATAGCGAATTTAAGATATATTAAAATATTTAATTAAATCCTTATCGTCGTCGACCGACAGGTCGTCCATTGACTATTTTTAACTAATTAACTTGAATTGTAGAGTACAAAAGTGATAGCGTATTTGGTATCGGGCGATTGGCAGGTTTTTGCCTCTCTTGTGAGTATACTGTTACTGTTAGCCGAGTTTCGGCTTACCAACGGCTAACCTTGATGTGTACTTTCAGTTACGATGTCTATTTCGCACTCTTCTTGTTGCATTTGTCGTTTTATTGTGGCCCAGTAACTGACAAAAAATATCAATCAAAATTCTAGCACATGCGCCTGCGGCGCACGCGCTCTCGCGTAAAGCAATCGTCATTTCTACAGTAAAAAATATTTATTTTAAATTATTAAAATGCTTTTAATATATGCTTTAAAATATCACTTTTATTAAATATATATTTTTACACACATTGATTTGTACTTTTGTCATTTATACAATCTGCTTTATCAATTGCAATTTTCGAATCATGGCGTGTTAAATGGTTGAATTTATTTCCTCGCTTTTTGCTTTGATACCAGGGCGAAGAAATACAAATATTAATAAATAATAATGAATTTCCTCGGGTAAGAATCGAACCCACAGCCTTAGTCCCTGCGCAGCGACGGCTTTTATCATGTAATTTTTCACTTATACAATAAAAAATTACAAAGTCTAACCCTTCAAAAATAAATTGATATAATTATTGTCAGTATTCAAAACAATTAATCAAAAACACCTTGTTATTTTTATTGGTAATAAATATTAACGTCTGACATTTTCTTTTATTTTTTACAAAAATATTGTTTTGTAATCACAAGACTCTGGAGGAATCACGCAACTTGTAAGTTCACTGACTCCACCATCCTCTCTGACTTGGCAGGAAGCTTATATTCGCTTTCGCAGAACCTGTTTGTGCACCCTAATATTACCTGCACATAGTATTTTTTTGTCAAAATGACGGCAGGGTCACTGTACTCTAATGGTAACCACATCCGAATTTAACAATATTAAGCAAATAACGCGTAAAATGAGTTAACGTAAAAACCATCTCGAATATCTTTTAAGCAATTTACAAAGAGCGGGTTCACAGTATCACAAAGCTAGTTTTTCGTATGATCGGACTGCGTGACTACAGTTACCTCCTATAAATGTCGCTAAAAGGAATGTCTAGTGATGTAGATGATCACAAATTCGTTAGTTGGGCTCGTGTATTGAATATTTGGATGTTGCAATATTCACTGTTACATAACAATTAGCGAGGGTCTAGGCGCGGCGCGGGCGCAGCTCAGTCATGCGCGGGGTCATTGGCAACGTGCCGCCGCAGGCTGCCACTTAAGTTCAAGGGTATTTTAGTAGTGTTTATATGTTGACGGTTGACCACTGCTTTATTATATTCAATTAAAAATTTGAATTGAACACGTTTAGCTTTATTATTTAACTTTTGTTAAGTATTATGTATTTCTCTAATACTTTGGGTGCCTATCTCTGATGGCTGATCTCAACATAATTTAAATCGTGGATGTACATAATAATATATTAATATCAAAACATCGCGAGTACCTACCGATGTATATTATATGTAATATTGATATATATTTTCATTATAATTTAGTACGTCATACAAACCTACCTTAACTTCGCAGTTCTTTGTCATTAGCGCGTTCTCACGTCTAGTGCATTAGCTATTTTGTCATCACCTAGGGCGGTATTCTATATCTCATTATATTATTCCAGACTGTATCACTTTCACAAAGAAACATCTTCTTATAATAATTATTTACTTATAATGTAACATATTAAATACCAGACAAATACATATACTCGTACCTACGTATAATATCAATTCAGTTCAGTTTCGGTCAACGTCAGGAACATAGTGTTAAGACACTCCGTTTCCCATTTTCCGCCGAATTCTGGAGGCATTGCGTGCCCAGTGGCCTCGACACCAAAGCAAAAAATGAAAATATAAATTTAAATATATATATTTCATTTTTTCGAGTGGAGATCAAACCCACAACCAGTCGATTTTATAATCACGTTATGTGCTCCTGCGCCACGACTGGCGTCCATTCATTAGTAATGAATGAACATTTTCATACATTATGCTTCCTGCTTAATACATACAAATATATACCCGCATACACATGTATATTAGTGTATTACATAAACAGTAAAACGTAACTATACAAATAAAAAGTTTATCTTATATATTATATTACATAGGGAGAACGCACGCCTTTTGCAATTCTTAAAGGCTCACCTATAAATATCTATTAATAGACACCGACCACGAAAAGCAATCTCGCCAGGTGGCAGTTAAGAGTCCTCAACTCATTTTATAACAAAGTTCATTAATAAATGAAACGAGCTAAGCTTGGAAAATTGTATCTAGCACCGTATAATCTAGAGTCCGTTCTCTGTTGCCGCACACGCTGTATATTGTCTCGTCAACTTTGTATACTCATTATTTATTATCTTAAACTACTATTACAAATAAGTTTGTTGAAGGGAGAAACTTGGTGATTATATGAAATAAAATATATAGCGTAACTTATATTAAATATTTTAATGAACTAGGTACATGGGCTCACGCAACAATATATCTATTTGATTACGAGAAAAGGTAATTAAGAATCGTCAGTCTTATTTTCTGAGTAATTAGTGCTCGAAAGGAAGCGTTGATGTCTAATGTAAAGCGCGTAATGCGCATGCGCGTGACCGTCATTCACTCTCGTGAATGAATATTCACTGTGACAAAAAATTCTTGAATGAACGCATCAGACGTATGGCTGTCACATACATAGGTGTAAGACAATCTTGCATTGTTTAAATAAATAATAATAATTAACGACAATATTCAATGTTTTATTACTGTTTGGATTTATAATATATAAGTTATCCTTTATTAATAATCGAATATAATACAAGATGTGCAATTTAGTCATAATAGAAAAATATACTAATGTCCAATTTGCCTTATGTATTATATGTAGGACAGTTTTTGAAATATTACATCAAAATAATTCGAAAACAGAATCCTATACTAACCGTTATACCGTATATTAACCGTTTTGAAACCTCTTTTTTTAAGGAGTATCCCATATAATATAGAAAAGTAGAGGGAAAAGGTGTTAAGAAAGTCTGTTTCCCACTTTCTGCCAAATTTACGAAAATGAGAAAATTAAAATTATCAGAAAAGTTACCAGAGTGTAAGAATACCCTCGAGTGAGATTCGAACCCACAATCGTTACGTTCACAGTCACATGCTGTTCGTGCCACCAAGACTTCAAACCCTTTAAACAATTAACATTTCTTCATTGCGGACGTCATGGCCCAGGGGTACTAGAGTGCAACTGTAAACGCAGCGGTTGTGAGTTTGCACTAGGCGACACGAAATATTTAATATTTTCATTTTATCGCTCTGGTAACGAGGCAAAGCGCGTCGTTGAATTCCGCCACTCAAATGCACTGCCTCAAGAATTCAGCGGAAAATTGGGAACGGAAGTGTATTAACGAAGTATCTTAACACCAGGTTCCCAGGTTCCCTCTACCTACCCTGTGCTGTGCGGGATACAGGAAGAACCTAAAAAAATATTTATTTGTTTAATTTTTTTATACAATTAACAAAAACATTATTTGTATTATAAATTACAATAAGTACCTACAATAAAGGATTAGCTTAACTATTTACATGTTTAACTGAAAAAGTATGTCCTCCAAGTTTTACAAATTTATAAGCACGAATAATATAATTATAAAATGTAAATGTTCTTACAAATACTAAAATATGTTCATATTAGTAATAATTAATTATTATATTTTTTTAATATGATAATAGCAATAATAAAACGAACTAGACGAGGCTTATCTCATGCTATTATTTATTAAGAATCGTGTTCAATGGGGCCTTCCTCACACGACGTCGATCACAAAAACCACCCAAATGCTTGACGGATGAGCTAACCCGCCCCGAACAAACGCACGATTCATTGATTGCCTTGTAAAAAATTTAATCATCGACAAAATTATTATTTCTAAAGAAATCATCAAAATTTAACAATTTAAATTATATTCAAAGGCTATTTCAAGAACTCGGTCTCGGACATTAGCTGCGTGGTTAAGACTAATTATACTAAAAATTATTTAATTGAATAATCACTTGCCAATATTTACAATCAATTGATCAAAACTTGTTCATCTAAAAAAAATACTTATTTACATAGAGCACTAAGAGTTATTAAGAATTTCAAAGCTAAGAAAAGCTTTTTCTTTTTTTTTCTTGAGGCACTAGAATAGATAAATAGTCTTTCTAAATCTGTTAAAAAAACCGGTCAAGTATGATTCGGACTTACCCATAGAGGGTTCCGCAAAAAAATCATGATTAAGTAACTAAGGTTGACCAATTTAATTTTGCGGGCGTTTGAATTCATTTTGTATGAAATGAACTATGGTTTGAATTTGAACTCGACACCTCCAACCGTTCCTGAGATAAAGGCTTGACAGACAGACAACAAAGTGATGAACCCTAATAACAAAAAACACTAAATGTTAGAGCCAAATACAAAAGTAAAATATAATTATTATTGATCTTATTTCTTAAGTATTATTTAATTGCAAAAAGCAATAATAACTTCGTTTGACTATGCCATTCAAAGGCAGAATAAATAATTTTAGAATTCATTGCGTGCCTAAAGATTTATTTCTAACCATTTAAGTGTGTAGACACTCAGACTGCAGGTTTACATTTGCAGGTCTACACCGTACAGGTCCTTGTGCCGGATGTCTATAAGTCTAATCTTGCTGATGATGATGTCAACACAATGATGTTTTAAAACTGACGTATCAACACGTTCAAAACATTTTACAAATCAACGTTTTTTACAATGGAACATGTTTCTCATATTGATTAATGTAATTTACTGTAATTGGTACAAATTATTCTGTTTCTTGTTATTAGTAGTTTAAATTTCCTTATGTTTATTAAATTTATATCGTCGTCTTTTATTAATATTATGTATGAGAGTATATAATAAAAAAATATTTTAGTTTAACGTCAGTCGAATAAAATGCACGTGGAAACTTTCAGACACGCAATGAAGGGTTCCGTATCATTATCTATAAAAATGGCAAAAAATCAAACCTGTTGTAAGGGGGATCCCACCTTAAATATTTATTTTAGCCATTTTATTAGTACTTATTGGTATAGCGGCTACAGAAATAAATTATCTGTTTAACTATCACGGTTCATGAGATTGCTTGGTGACGGGCGGACAGCTTCAAAGGAAACTTAAAATTTTCAATCAATTCAAATTTCTTGTTATAACAAGAATATATTCAACTATAAATAAAATCGTCTTTTTTTCATTTTTTTTTGTTATGTTTTACAATACAATTTTATATGAGTATAGTAAATCGTAACTAATTATTTTTAATTACACTATCGATATTTATCTTGATAATCTTAATACAGCCAAAAAAACTGTAAAAATTTTATATCTGGGAAAAAATAGCAAATGAATCATAGTAATATCATTAATTCGACACTTACTTGGGAGCAATAAACTTCGTAACAGGAACTGTATAATTTCATAAATTAAAATTATAATTAAGTATAAATATATATAACTTATGTTTAAACTTAATTATTATGTTGAAGCAAAATATACTATAATATTTCAACTATTACATTTGAACTAGAAACCAAACGTTACCAAATGAATTAGTCATTTTACTGTCATATTTGGTGATTTGATGAAATCAGAAACTACTGATTCCAGTTGATTTTTTTTTTGTATTAAATATTCCATTTACTAACAACGGAAGCGGTGTAACAATAAAAAATATTGCTAAAACAGAAGAACTTGAAAAGCTTCTCTGCGTGCGCTTTATAAACGGTTAAAGTTACATAAAATTATATACGGTGATATTATTTCCCTTTTAATCTGTATGTATCTTCTTTGTTCAATACGATCTTTTATTTGTTACTTTTATTATCATTTTTTTTAATTTTTATTATTTAATTATGGTTAAAATTGCAGTTAGTATAATTTTCTGTTAATATCTTAAAAGATGTCACAATTTTAATATTAAAAACTCTTGAGATAGAGATTAATGCTGTTAAATGCTAAGGTATGGGGCCGTTCAAGTATTACGTAAGCACTGTTCTTGCGGGAAGGTCTTGGGTTTGCTTATTTTTGACGTGTTCAATGAAATATTTTTAAGAGGATTGCTTATTTTTGATGACATAGGGGAGGGGAGAGTCAATGATTGCAAAAAAACTGCTTACGTAATACTTGTACGGCCCCTAAATTAATGCTAGTACATTTTAAATCGTGGTATTAGAATTGACAGATAATTTAATGTTAAAGACAGACGAGGGGGACGGACATACGGTCTAGATTTTCACTCCAGTGCTGCGTAATGTATTAAAATATTAATAAATATTTTTTTAGATAAATGCCCATAATTTGAAATCTACGTCACTAGGGGCACAGAAAAAGTCTTCTTCTAAGTCAACGTACCCTAGAAAATAATAGTATTTATGTATCTTTTTTCACTATAGAAAAGAAAGGAACCAAAAAATATTTAAAAAAAAAGATATTTCATAGAAAAAAATAATTGTAAGCTTATATTTGTAGTTTATTTCATAGAAAATAAGTCATGAGCAAAATTAAGTTTGTCAACTATTATATATTGTACATCGCGTTGATCTACAGTCCTCAAATTGGTACAGAATCCATGGTGGCCGAATCCGACTCACGCATGACCAATTTTTAAAATTGAACACTATATTTTAGTAAGTTCAAGAGCTTTTCTATGTGGTATAAAAATTTTAGTTCCCTTCACACCATGAGTGACTCATTCCTAATGAAATGTTTATATTATTGCCAACTAATGAATACTAATGTATGTATTAATTACCAGGAAACTTGCGTGTTCCTGTTTAAATTATAGTCTGTGCTTAAGTGATGCGCGAGCGCACGTCGATGGTTCAACGCACGATTCACGAAGGATTATTCGATATAAGTATGTATGTAATTTTGCACACACAAACATTGTAAACAAAATAAATATAAAAAAATTAAGTTTTCAAATTGAAAATTTTAAACGATCCCATCAAAAATAATTTCGTATGCAGTAGAGGCCTTGACGAGTAAGGATTGCTTGACCAAACTCCTGACGCTAAAGAAACCCTAATCTAGTTTTCAGTGCTTTACAAAGTCCTATTCTTATTCAAAATGTGTGGTTAAACCCAAACGTAAATTACGTAAGAATAGAATAGTCACAACTATCAAACATTTTTTTTTCGTTTCACTCTATAGCCAGCACATAGCACAGCACAGCAGGTAGGCAGAGAGAATCTGAGAACCTAGTGTGAAGACACTCCGTTCCCATCAAGACTTCCATTACCGCCAGTTTCCGCCGAGATCTGAAGACGGAACTCAACACCTCTATTTGCCTCGTTACCAGAACGAAGAAATGAACATATGAAATATTTCATTGCCTCAAATGGTAATTGAAGCCACAACCACAAATGGTAATTAGCCATAAAAACTTAAATACGTAAGTATTACATCGAATACGTTTAAGTAATTATAACATATAATTAAAATTTAAAAAAAAATGTATGCTTGTTAATTAAAGAAGGACATAGCACAACTTTGAAGTTAAGAAAACCCCGGGTTTGGTATATTCACATAATTAGAAGTCCCTTTTCATCGTATCTAATGATTCACTTTATCATAAATTTCATCATCATTAAACATTATAGCCGTACACAAAGTTCTCAGTACCAACAACCCCTCGCCAGTGAATTGGACTATTATTTATAAATTAAAATGGCTTGTCAAGGTTGTGTCCGTTATTTAGTCATTATTCCTTTTGCATCCCGCCTACTATCGGATCAGAATTTCCAATGTTTCTGTGAGAAACCTTACCTATATTTCGAATTCTCTTGTTGGTTGAATGAATTCAATAATTTTGTACCAACTTGTTATTAATAAAAATATAACTCTTGCAAACTATTTATTAATATGTCAAGTATAATAAAAAGTATTTTTCTTAACAAAAACAAGGTTAAACTACGTGGTACCTATTTATCTATCTACTTAAATTATAATTTGATTCATTCAATCTTTACAAATGTGTATTTAAATATTATTGTATTGAAATATATTTAATTTGTGATATAATAACTTTATGTATAAAAGACCTTCATTTATGAAGAAGTTTATTCAAGCCGACTGCGGCTTAATCGTTATATTGTTTATTATTATTTTTTATTATTTGAGTGTACATCAAAAGGTTTTTAAGTTATTTTCAGTTAGTTATTTTCCGTACAAAAATGTAAGAGCAGCCTCGCCAGAAAGAAGATGCGGAACTTTATAAAGTGTTATTACTGTAATTGCGACATTTACCCAATGAGCAATTTCCATGCGTAATGGAAATTGCTAAGTAAATGAAATATTTCTTAGTCAGGTATAATATTACATTAGTAATAGGAAAAAACAACGTACACAATGATTTGTGAAATTAAATCTATTAATCTTTGTTTAAAAATAAAAGAAATGTACCCACTTTTGTACTTTTACAAAATCTATTACATTTTCGTGTGAACGATTGATATTATAAGGAAATGCTATGAGTAATCTAAGTGAAAATATAAGGCAATTAAATAACATATAGAAAACTGTATGACCAGTTGCACTGGAAGACCCTGGATACTGAGAATACATTCTCAGTATCCAGGGTCTTCCAGTGCCTGTCACACCAACACCACTGGTGGGTTTTTTCGTAAAAACAGTCTAAGCCCTGGTAAATAAGCCTGGTAATTAATATTAACCGTGAAGTGAATATATACAGTGTTAGACGACATTAAATGAAATCCGTCTACACATACAAGAGTATGGCACGATGAAATTTGATAAAGATCGAATGTATAGAATAGAATAGAATAGAAAATACTTTATTGCACACAGAATACAAAAGAAAT
>DWAN01003560.1:0-13253 GCA_018230445.1 Heliconius hewitsoni
CCTCGAGTGGGGATCGAATCCACAACCAGTCGGTTTTACAGTCACACTTTTGTGCTCCTGCGCCACAACTGGCCTCCATGATATATTTATTTTAGTACATGAAACTCTAGAATCCGCATGACTAAAAAAAATAAATAACAGGAATAAAAAATCAAATAAACTTATATCAAGGAAAAATTAAATTACTAAAACACTATATTAAAATTGTTATTTTACAAAGAAATCAAAGTTTTTTCGTAACAAAAGAACAAACAAACAGTCAAAAGGCTCGTTCTAAGCAGTGACATTTAGCACAATCGGCTAAACTATCTGCATACATTAAAGTTAATAAAGCTTACAAGATACCTCCGGTTTTCATTAACGAATCTGATATAGTACCGAGAATGCTCTTTTGTTTTTGTTATTTTTTATACTAATTAGGGTAATGAGGTGTTCGGGGGTTTCTTTTAAATTTTATTTTAATATATTTTGATTTGTTTCAAAGTTTGTAGTGACAATTCGTCTTAATTTGTAAGTATTATTTTATTATTTTAAGAGAACAAAATTTGAAAAGCATAGTTTTAAATCGTTCTTAATAAAAAAATCTACATAAAATTAAAGTGATCGCAGTGAAAATTCATGTTCCCTAGCGCGGAGTTAATTGCCGTAAAGTGCGGAGTTACGTGCCACCACCCAAGTTGGTTGAACATTGATAATCTTTCATTGAGGCTGCATTTAAAATAATTGAATAAAACATTTAAGTTTTTACAAATGATACATAAATACAGTTTATATACTTATTTAGATTAGGCAGTACGTGTAACATTTATTTATTTACAACTCCAGTCAATTAGGGCGAGTTAAGAAAAATAAAAGTAAAAAATCGATATAAACAATAAGTAATTCAATATTGGTAGTGTATATCGATAATTGGAACGGTATTCGCCCACTCTCATGTATTTGTTCTCTGGAATTTTTTAACCGCATGTTTGGTTGTATCATAATTTCTTCCTTCGAGTTCTACCGTTGTTCGCTTTTTTTTTTTTCTCATCTCGAGCCTTTTTCGATTATTCAGCAGATAATTCCGTACAGTATCCTTAGTAAATATTTTATAATGTGTTCAAGGATTTTTTTTATCTGTGAATTTAGCACGCGGATCCATTTATTCAGCCTTAACTGGACGTGTTTCTTGTTCGTTGTGAATAAAGTTATTTGCATATTTAACTTTATGTTTACATATGAACAAGAAATAAATACAAAATATAAGATCGTTAAGAATTTCAATTAGGACGAGTTTTATAAACAAAGTAAATCATTTTTTAATATATGTAATTCAAATATAAAAATAAATAATATAATAAATCTTTTTAGACTTTTTTTTTCTTTCTCGTATTTTTATCCATTCTTTAACATGCTAAAGAATTGCTTTAACAAACAACGTATTTAAATTATAATATTAATCGACAAGTATTTACATTGAGGGAGTGAATAGCATAATTTAGGTTGAATATTGGCGCGGGCCATCAGATAAAGGTATTATCCGTACCGAATATCCAAGTACAAGTGAGTTGGAAATGTTAAACTTATACATTTATTTATTATTAAAACAACATTTTGACAATAGAAATGTATAATGTAACTGTAAACGTGATGGTTGTAGGTTCGATCGTTTCCCATTCCGGAAAAATAATTATTTTCATTTCCTCG
This sequence comes from Heliconius hewitsoni, assembly GCA_018230445.1. Taxonomy (NCBI): domain Eukaryota; kingdom Metazoa; phylum Arthropoda; class Insecta; order Lepidoptera; family Nymphalidae; genus Heliconius; species Heliconius hewitsoni. Next base: position 1,687 of record DWAN01003560.1, read on the forward strand.
CTCTGGCAAAACAAAGAGATTTTTTCGAGAACGAAAATATCTTAATAAAATAAAGATAACATCACGTTTGCAGTGTGCATCATCAAATTGCATTATAATCATTTAAAAATTGAAATCTAAGACATTTCACAATAAAAAAAATTATGCACACAGTAATAGCATTATTTTAAAAGAAAAAAAAATGTTTAGCTGCATAAATTTAAATAAAAATAACTTATTAACTCTTATCCACGTCAGTGTACATGAATTTCTCAGTAACAGTCAGGTTATCGGGGTCCATTTTGAAATGCTCTGGTGAATTATGAGAATATTTTAATTCGGCGTCAGTTATCAGTTGGTCGGTTGCTGCTTGCGCCCATTTGTTTTAGTTTGCGCTTGTGAAATTATATAACTTTCTGGTCTGGTAACGCTAAACTCTGCAACTTACAACTTCATGCCTTTAAATAAATACAAATATCCTAATTTATGAATCGTACGCACAACCATCGTTAAATCAGGCATCATCATAAATCATTATTTTGTATAATTCAAGAAATTTACTTACATTGTTAGCAAAAATCTGCAATAAAATGCTCTCAACGTTATTAAAACGTGGGCGTGAACATGAATGGGGATGAACAAAGTTAATTTATGAAGAACGGGTTGCCAGTTAAAATTATAACAGTGTATATAAAATGAAAGTCGCTAATTTTGCAACGATTCATTTTACGATATATAATAAACATGTTTGATTAAGAGGAAAAGAAAGAAAAAAATATATTGCAAAATAGAAATCGAGAGCAGAAAGAAGTATATGACAAGTTTTTACTTATTACTTTAAAATTACATATTTCGAGTTTTTTTAAGTATACAAATATGTTAAATAATTTAAGTTAATGATATCTGTCTAGTTGAACGCTATAAGCACATTTTATATTGCGTTATAGTAATCGGTTGTGGGTTCGATTCTTATTAGGGAAAAAAAATTAAATGTCCGCAAAATAAATTAAAATGTGGGCAGCAGAGTGTCTTATACTAGGATCCCATTACCTACCCTGCTATATGTGAGATACAGCGTGAAACCGAAAAAAAAATCTATACTAACAACTGCATCATTGGTATTCGTGGATTTTCCCTTCGTTATTTATAATATAATCCTTAAGGTGGTCTTATAAAATATTGATCAAGATCTGGTGATGGAAGTCTTCCACCAAACAGAAATCATGATTAAATTATTCTATTGACGATACGTGGTTTATTTTAAATTCAGAATTTGGGGTTCCGCGGTTCATATTTTTTACCTTAACTTTATTTTATTTTTTTTGTATTATTCTCATTTCCTCTAAATATGAGTGATGTAATGACATTATTTCATTACCACTCGACACAATTATCACATTTGAACTATTTTAATCTTCCGGCTCTGGTAGACATAGCGTAACAACAAGTTCTCCAGTCATCATGATGTCGTAAAAATAAGTAAAATGGGAGAAATGGGTCTTAACACTAGGTACCCACTGTGTTTCACCTTACTACCAAAGCGAGTAAGCTCAAATATCCTACACCTCCAACCTGGCATCGAACCCACAACACACACCACACAAATAAACAAAACTTCAGAACCAAAGTCACAAAAAACAGCTCACACCACGATACATTCACCAAAGAAACGCATCCATTTCGCAGGCAGTACCAACCAAACTCGCTCATCACTCAACGTCTTGCCTGACAGTGCCTGCCGATACCAACCGACGCGACGCCATTGTATCGAAAACGTCCCTGCATTTTGAGAATTAAATACGAAAACCGGTGAGCAACTGTCGCCTTTGCTTACTTTAAAAAACAGATTGCATTGTCAAAATCATTGTTTGATTCATCCCAGAATATACTTTAAGACTTGAAAGCTAGAGTTTAAATAATAAAAGCAGCTGTTCATAAGTTTTAAAGTCATTTCCACATTAGCATCACTCTTTTGGAACGCGTACGGTGAATTTCGTCTGTTTCGGGACTTATTTATCCTTTTACGAATACAGTGTCTAAAACAGGTCCGCTAAACTACCAAATAGCTCGCCGATGTGCTTAAATATACATTTATTTCTATCTCAACGCCCCGTATTTTTGGGGTAGGTTGAATATTATGAAAATCAAATGAAAACCAAAGAGAGGGTATCGTGGCGAAGCGGCACAATGTCTGAATGTAGATGTAAAAATTATTTCACTAGGGCAAAATAATTATTTTTACTTCCTACTTATGATATCAATACAAATGGCGGCGTTGAGTTCTGTAACGTAACATACAATGTCTTGAAAATTGAGCAGAAAGCGAGAAACGGAATGTCTGACACCAGGTTTCCTCTGCCTACCCTGCTATATTAGGGATATAGAATGAAGTTACTTCTTTTTTTACTATAAATTGAAATTGTTAATCTTAACCTAACTATACATCCCATAAAAATCGAATCCACATCATTCGTTAAACATTACAAAATACAAATAACGGACTCAACTAAGATAATTCGAACTAAAAGGACTTTCCGCGTTAATGATGCAAGTTCACGTTCAAACAAATAAGTCAAAACAATGTCTCTCTTCAATTAACCCTGGGAAGATAAATCACGACGAACGGTAGCGGGTTCGAACCCGGATACTCTTGGGTCAGAGATACAATCGGTACATACCCTTTAAGTTAATTGACGCCATTTTGTATTGCAATACGATCGTACAATTGTTTAAATAAGATTCTTAGTTGGCTTTTGTTGGTTAAAATAATTTGCGTATTTACGCCGTCTTTTCTCTGTTTTTTGCAGTGTAGTTTTGGGCTGTTACTTTGTATGGCAATTCACTTTTATTAAAACGACTTATATTATAACTATGTAACTTTGAAACAAAATGTAAGGAATTAAATTTAGCTCACATATGATATTTTTATGAAACTATGCACTGGTACGTAGCTCACGATATCATACTGGTCTGGTGATGGACCTAGGATCTAAATAGTGAAACTTTTCAGAGGTTACTCGTTAACAATTCGAGTTTAGGCCCATATGATTATTAGCTCCGAGAAAATCCTATAGTATTTGTAGTGTGAACGATAAATGCATTTTTTTTAATAGAATTTAATAAATTTTATTCATAAACGATAAACAAGTGAATGTAGATTATAAAACAGATAATTAATCGTAAAACTATATTTTTAACATCATCAAATTTGTAAATTTTTAATAAGTAGAAAAGAATTATAGAGAAGTAGTGGGTACTTTCTATTTTTTTTTCCTTTTTCTCACCGGAGTAGTAGAACGGCTAGACGGAGAAATCATAGTGTCAAGATACTTCTAAGTAAAGAATTATGAATTAAGCAGACATCTTTTATTTTTCTGTACAATATCACTTTAAGGAAAAATACCTTATTAACAAATACTATAAAATAAACAAATTATGATGCAAAATTAGGTAACTTCGCTTATTTTATGCAAGAAAAGCGATTTAGACTATAATTTAGGTTGAAAATTTTAATTTATAATTAAACGTTCTAGACACAACACACGGAATTTTATATTTATGGTATATTAAAAAGTTATAATATTTGCTAAATACACATAATGAATATTAATGAATACACTAGACAGTAGACTAAATTGAGAAGTATACTGACAACTTACTACCAAAAATATCACATTTATTTTTAAAAAAATATTCGAGTAGGTATTTCTCCATTTATATATTATGTACATTTGTATATATATAAATGGAGAAGTGTGATAGAGGGAGAGGGAACCTTAGACGGAGAGAGAGATTTTAACGTCCATTTCCCACTTCCTTCCCAATTTTTGACATTGCGTGTGATGGAACTCGACACAAGCTGTGTCTTACTAAAGCAGGGACAATTAAATATTTTATATATAAAATAGGTTTAGCGATACATACTTACATACCATTTATACTTCATATAAAATGTACATACGAAATATTATACACTCTAAACAACTAATCCAAAACAAATGACTTCCCAGTAGGTTCATTACGAAATAATTCGAACTCCATACCACGTTTATGATAACTATAAAACTTAACTATTTATATCTACATGTATGTACATATGTATAGTAAACTCACCTTCAAAGATCTTCACCGAAGCCCGCTCTCGTAATTTAGGAGCGTTACAAATCGTTTTAGTATTCCAAAATAATAATTAAGATCATGTGAAGGTAATCTTTATTGCATTAAAATTATCTAGCGGGGCCAGTCGTGGTCAATGGCCGCGGTATGCATACATTTTTTTATGAATACTATGAGTATTTCTTGAATTTTTGTTGATTTAAATTGTGTCTAAACGATTGATAAGCATGGATTTACATATATTTATTTGATTTTTATAAAAACATGTATTTTATTAAATATAAATATAGTTGCATATTTAAAATCAATATATATTTAAAATTATATTAATATTATAATAAACCAATCCATGATTCAATAGCGCTGCTAAAAATAATATTTTAATAATTGAAATATAATTAGGGATTTCTTATAATTGTTTTATGAAAGCTTTCAATGTCTGAACTAGAACAAAGCGCAGCGTCGAGTGTCGCTACCTAACAAAGCTATAGTACCAAAACAGACAGATGGCTGTCTGTTTTCTTAACAAAATCAACGTTTTGTTAAATCTTTACCTTTTAGACATAAGATTTATACAAAAATGAGAAGCGAATCCCCGACCATGACCTTCAACTCTACAAGACTAAATTTTAATGAGCCATCCATTCACACTCTATAGCTTTCTCTATGCTAATGTATCGACTCGAACACAATATCTGTGAACAGTACAATACAATGGTATACTCTAATAATAAGTAATAACTATAAAATTATTCCAATACAGAACTACTTGGCGAAAGGCAGACGCTATCACGCGTGTACTGAATCCTATTACCATTAATTTCTATTCTACACTTTAAGCTCTACTCCTTGAATTCCAAGGTTCGATTTCCAATAAAGGGATTGAATGACAAAAAGTTATTTCATTTAATCCAAATTGAATTCTAAAATAAGAAAGGTAGAGTCGATTGTAGAGTGATCAATGTAAGCAAGTATCGTGTTTCGTTCTCACTTCGTCAGGTGTCGCTAGCGGTGGCGTTTTGTTTAGCCTGCTTTTGTTCTATAGAGTGTGAACTCGACAAAATAAGCGACGAGTAAAGGAAGCGGGCGGCTCAGAGGGTGATTTTCAAATAAAACTCATGAAAGGGGACGTGTTTGGGTTAGGTTTATACCCTTTTATGTGGGAATGTGGCATTCATAATCATATCTAGACCTGGCCCGAGTCCTAAACACCTTGGTTGGAGTATTCGGTTACAAGAGTCCGATTTCATATGACAGATCGATAAAGGATTGACGTTTTGGATTTTTGTGCCTTTTTTAAGTTATGGAATATGGATCTTTTTTGTGAATATGTAGTTTTGTGCTAAATATTATTGTAAAAATAAATTTGTATTTTAAAAAGATGAGAATAATTCTTGGATAAGCGTTGAAATGAAATTTGTAGGCTGTAGCTATAACAAGATTTTTGTAATAGGCTCTTGGGTGTATAAAATATTTGAAAGATTATTAGACGAGCTGTTAAATGAAGAAAAACTTTACTTAGTTTAGAATTTTATATATTCTAAAACATTAATAACTAAACTTAAAAATGCAAATCCTAGTATTAAATATCTTATTTAATTATTGATTAAAACCTGTGTATATCTGACAGAGATTATTTAAAAAATAATTGTCTTTTGGCCATCATCGATCATCATACTTAGCGGTTATCTGATGGTGTGGAGATAAACCGATGTTAAATACAATCCATTGTGACAGTTTCCACTTGGACATTAGCCCCGGGACGCCCGTAGTGTCCACAGAATAAATAAATGAGATTAAAAAGATTTATTTTATTTATGTATAAAAATTTGGTAGATGTTAAAAAGTATTAACAATTACACGACCATGATAAAATTGGAACCATTACAGGTCAAGCTCTCAAGCGTAATTATTTAGTGTCGTTATAGAACAAATAGAGACTGAAAAATTATCTTCAACCCTTTTAAATTTATATTTCATTTCATTTGTAAACGTTACAGGCTATTTTAAATTTTAAAAAAACATTGGCTTTTTTATTATCGTGCGTGTAAATTTACAGAATTGTCTAAGTGTTTTTAAACTTCTTATCTTCTTAAAATTTTTCGAAATCCCTATGACAACGGGAAAAACTGAGTGTTTCTTTTTATATCTGAAAGTACACTCAAACAAAATTACGCGACAACGACTAGTATTCAATATAAAATAACATAAAGAAAATAGTTTTCTACTATCCCTACTACAATACATACGAGTTTTTAATCCAAATCTCGTGTAAGTATTTCAACACGGCCCCACTCGTCAAACGGGCGGATTCCAATAACTCGCCTCTTAGAATCTAACGCGCAAGAGCGGGATAGCCTACTAGCTCAAATAAAATCTATTTAGTTGGATATAACTTTACTTTACTTAACTTTACTGTAGGTACTGCTGTAGATACATTACTAAAGTAATACTACTGAACTGTGTGGTGTTACCTGTTAAAGAAAATATAGTTTTAGTTACATAATATTAGGTTTATTTCATTGTATTATATTATCTAAGCATAATATGACCGTTATCCATCCATCATTTTTTTATATGAATTTCTAATATACATGTATGAGATAAAATTTATAATCCTTTAAAAATCTTAGTAAAAATAGAAATATTACACGAACAGCCACCAACTAACCCTTAACTTTTTAACAGATCTGTATGCTTTGTATGTTCTGAGGTAAAAAACGTATTACATATTTAACACCGTTTAGACGTGGTTGATAACTCCACGGTGGTGAAATGAAATCAAGTTAAGACGAAATCCTCGAATTATTATTTGCCTCTCTCACAACATTTAATTTATAGGTTTAGAATAAAAAGAAGCCATCATAGTCTAGAAGTAGTATATTCTTCTAGAGACTGTAAAAGTTCGATTCCCACTTGGTGAAATGAATTATTTTCATTTTGTCGCTCTGGCAAGAAGACAAAGCGCGGCGTTGAATTTCACTAATCAACACGAAATATTTCAAAAATAAGGCGAAAAGTGAAGAACCGAGTATGTAACACTAGGTTTCCTCTGCCTCTCTATCCCAAAAGCATGGATACAACGTGACGCCAAAAAAAATGTCAATAAATCATTACAAATAACTTACCATCAACATTTTCTTACCTACAATCCTAATTGGATTTTAAAACAACTGTCCCAAATCAAAAAAGGGAATAGTGATGTATTTTGTCATCACACCCTATACGTCTACCGATTAATTATATCTGGACTTGATCACTGACGAGTATAAGGTACTCGTATATCGTATACCAGTCTGATTGGCCAATAAATAGTAATAGCTAAACTGGTTTCGCATTGAGAGAGCAACGATTAGATTCTCGATTAAAATATATTCAATAGTAACTCATTTAGAGAATATTCTTTATGGAGAATATAGTGATGGGACACTGTAGAAAAACAATTTGAATAGTGAATGTTGTAAAATATTATAAAATGTAGGTATTTAAGTAAATATTACAAAGTAAGAAACTATTAATTAAGAATTCCATAAAAACGGTTGTTTGTTTGTGCAGAGCCAGAAGTGGCTAAAATCCTAATTTATAAGCGCATTTCTGATGACAAATGTTGGTAAAAATGTTTATATTATATTTAAATTATTATGAGTCAATTATAACTGTGCAAGGTCGTTGTGGGTTCGAATCCCACTCAGAGGAAAGCAATAGTTTCTGGTGCCAAACCAAGCCAGGTGATTATTTTAAGCTTCACTTACATATCTTTCACTGCATAAAACTGATATAAACATAGACAGGGGCAATCCGTTCTCAATTTCTAACAAAATTTCAAGACATTGCATCATCGAATGTCGGAACTTAAAGCTCTAATCACAAGATTGTCTCCGCCTCCTGCTTTAAGTAAAATAAAAAATTAAAACTTTACAGACGATGAACAAATTTGCAATCGTGTAATATAAAATTCCTTGAATCTGACATACAATTATGCAACGCCGCATAAAAAGTACTTTAAGCCTTAGAAATGAAGTTAAAATGAGGACCGACAAAAATTACAATATAAATTACATAGCATCTAAGATACATCGGGAATGTAGAAGCTCATCTTGGTTTTTACAAATATTATCTTTTATATATTACGATTGTGATTTTATACGCTTCCAGCCGTATATAGGAATGTAAGTCGAGGGAACCTGGTATAAAGGCATTATGTTCCTTTTAAAATTTATTATAGTTTGGGTGACGTAGCCCGTAGCCTACAATGTATTGTTATCTATTATATCTATGTGTTATCGAGATTTGATATTATAAGATAGTGTATGATATAAAAATAAAATCAGCGGTAGTACGAATGGGAACGTAGTGTTAAGATATTCCGTTCTCTACACTCTGTCAATTTTCAAGACATTGTATTTTTAATGGTATAATTCCACCGTGTTTACAGTCAGACACTGCACTGTAATGGTAACAAGACAAAACGGGACGTTGAATTCTGCTATTGTACAAACAATGTCTTAAGAATTGGGCGTATAATAGAATAAAAAGTGTCTTAACACTCGGTTCACACTGTTATAAAATAGTGTTCTATTAACATATTATGAAAATTAAAAAAAAGAAACAAATTAAAGCAAAATCGTAATCGTGTCGCAAGGAGAAAGCGGTCACATTTCTCCGAAGAACAGCGAAAAAACCAACGCGAGTGTTTTAAGCTTCAAAGTTATAATTCTCAAAAATCCACCTTATTTCAAGGCAAACAAGATTCATTATTCATTAAAACAAAATATAGACTTAATACACCCTCGTAAGAATGCGGCGCACATTCGAAACGCGTGTTTTTCAATTATTTTAAAACGCGCGAAATTTGCAGCGTCTTTTTGGTTCGCGCGAACGTTGGATTTTTGGCGATTTTTACCAAAACTATATATGAAAATATTTCGATGATCATATGTATATAAAAATATCTTAATGTTTTTTGTATCAAAATAATCCAATGATTATATATGAAAATTCCTTAGAAAAGTCATAACATACGTATGTGAATTAGAACCTGCGTTCTTTTCAGACGAGTTAGTTATATTAAGTTATTATAAATTTTGAGGCTAGCTAATCTATTGGACAATTGAATCAAAATTTCCAATTTAGTAATATATTTTTACAAAGGATTACTAAATAAAATATTTTATGTTTCATATAACCTTAAATAATAAAAATAAGAGTGATATAGGTCACAGGACAACACACAGACTACTGGACCTATAAAGTTGAAACCTGTAGATTAGGGAGCATCGATGAGCACTAAGACTTTAGATATAATAAATAATATTTTATTATATATAAAAAATATTATTAAGGCTGTGGATCCGATCCCCACTCGAGGGAATGAATCATTATTCATAAATATTTTCGTTTATTAGCTCTGGCAACAAGGCAAAACCCAGTTGAGCTCCAACAATGTGGAACGGGGCGTCTTAGCACTAGGTTCCCTGTGTCCACCCTATTGTATACGGGATACAACATGAAGCTGATTTCTTTATTTTTTTATATATATAAAATATTATCCAATATTCAAATAATGCTTGTCCTTTAAAACCTTCTTTTCCTTAAAGTCATTATCATAACGCACAACATTTTGTATATTTTGTAAGCTTCGTCATATACAGTCGTAACTTCAAGAAAAGACAAGTTTTTTAAATAAATCAATATTACCATTATTGATTGGTCTACATCTAGTATCATTTTCCGTATTTTTCATAAGTCAAGAATGAATCACAAATTTGTAAGAAAAAAAGCAGATAGCAAAGGAGACCTAGTGTTAAAACACTCCGTTCTCTACTTTCCACCCATTTTTTATTTTTAGAAAGTTTAATTTTGCACAAATTGCAAACACACAATGATTACAGATATTTAGTTAGAAACTACAACAAGATAGGTTCAATATTCAAACCCACTACCCTCGTATTCAGTCCCGCAAGTCTCAACTATGCCGCAAGATCTGTTTTCACAATTTCCTATATAAAATATGTGCCTTAATGACATTTGAACAATTTATTATAATATTTTATTCTATTTAGAACGTTTTACATTGATATGGACACTTTAACTTCTAATAAATGTTGCCTAACACATTATTCGAGTTGTTATTAATCTACAATGGACTCTATATATGGTAATACCAATTTAAAAACACATTTGCATGAAAAATAGTTTTTGGGGACATCCATATTTTTTTTCTTTTATAATAATTTATTTTTTGTCTTCACAGATTCTTTTAGTTCTTTTTATCTATAGCTTTAGCTATTATATCGATTAATACATTTTTAATGTGTGCTGCCATCACAACCTATGGGCTGAGTAATTTTCTCTAGGAATTCAAGGTGTACATTTGGGGCAAATAAAAGCGTTAGTGGAACTACTAACAACTAGGACTCTTTCATGCTTAATACTGGCTCTCGTGGCACAGCGTTTGACTGAAAACGTGATGGTTGTGGGCTCGTTTCTCACTCGGGGAAGCCATTTTTTTTTTACATTTAAGAAAGAAAAATATTTATTAAGAAAACGTATAAGAAAATAATCGTATCGGAATTTGAATCCGCGCCTCTCTTGAAACCATCCAAAGAAGTAAATAATTTAAATTTTCTCGCCCTGGTTACAAAAACTCCACTCATCACACAATACCTAGAAAACAACTGCAATATGCAGGATACAGCGTGAAGCTTGAAAAAATAAAATATCTCAGTAAAATTAAAATAATGGCACATATCCATATAATTTGATCACTGCGAACAAATTTCTAGTAACGCCACATATTTAATGAAATCGATTTATAGAACTGTATCTAAAGAGGTGGCCATTGATGCTAGTAAAGGTAAAAATGTAAAGGATACCGACCGAAGTGTCATTGACCGGGCTACTGATAGATTTTGAGTATCAATTATTACCCTATCGATGCATCGGAGACAGGGCTGTTCAAGCTTCGGACCGCTTAAATAATTAGTCCTATCCTACAAGTAACATAGTAAATGTGAAAGTTTGTGCCAATATAACTAAGATTAAGACAGGAAAAGTAAAATGAATTTGAATAAAGTAACGCAATTAGAAAAGGGAAAATAAAAAACCAACGATAATTACTTAAGAATAAATGAAGAACCGATAGACAGTCTTATAAAGCCTAAAATATATATTTTTATATTATAATATTTTTTATAGAGAGCCCGGAAAATGGTCAATATCTTGGAGCAGGCGATGCTTCTTCTCCAATTAGCTTTTGATACAATGTGATTTACTTTCCAATATTTTTTTATTTCCAATTCTTATCGGGCCCTCAAACAAAATTTGATAATCACTATCTCAAAAGAACTAGTTTGCTAATGTAACCTCCAATAAAACGGCTACCTCTATAACATTTAAAACAAATGGATTTCTATTATAAAACGAAGATATAAAACAACAATACATGTATATATATATATATATATATATAT
>DWAN01003561.1:0-13252 GCA_018230445.1 Heliconius hewitsoni
CTCTGCCTACCCTGCAGTGTGCGGGATACAGCGTGAAGCTGATTATTATTATTATAAAAATAATGTAAATAATTTACAATGATAAGAAAATTAGGAATAGTAGTAATAAAAATAAAATAAAAATTGACTTTATTGTCATAAAATTGTTGCATATCTTTTGCATTTTAACACTCTCCCATATAGGAGGTTTAGGTAGAGCGAAATTGTTTTGTTGGCAGAGCAAGAAAACCAAAACAATTCATCCACCGAGTGGGAATAGAACCAACAACAGTCGCGCTTACACTCAAAAGCAGTACAAATCAACCATATCTCCCCGAAAAGCAAAAAAAAATAAAAATAGGAAAATCAAACAGCCTTAATCAACGTGAATATCAAAATAGAGAGCCAGTCAAAGGAATATCTGTATAGACGATAGATACATTATGTAAATTTCTCTCGGGACATAGAAATAATAGGATTTTGATTACTCCTATCGTTTCACGCATAACAATATTTTGATCATCCGCATCGATTTTGAGTTAGATGATAAATTGATTTATTGGGATGCCTTTGTATTGGATGCATTTTAATAGTTTTTGGTTAACTAAAAAATGGGATCCACTTATACAAAACGTTAATATCCCTCATATTACACATATAACGTTTTTACATATATTATGAATGACGAAAAGTCATATTTTTTAATGATACTTATTAGCACAATAAGACCAAATGTATTAATTATGAAATAAAGTCACATATTACATATCGCGGTCATATATATTTTTTTCTTTATTTTGTCCTAACTTTAAATTTGTATTTATTCTTTAATTGGTCAAGAGCTGGGCTTGAACCTAAGCCAGGTTAATTTGAATCCTAACAGGTTTCTTTGTCAATTAATTTAAAAATCAGAAAAGTGTGAGTCGGATTGGCGCACGAAAAGTTATTAATAAAAACGGCAAAAAAGTGATGTCCGTTGTATGGGTTCCTTAAATATTTATTTTATTCTGTTTTTTAGTATTATATTTGGTTACGGCAACTGACATGACATGCCGTAGAGTCCTAGGAACTGAATCCAGTTTTACCCTTAGAGTACAAATTTCTAAAGAAGAGGAAAATTACAAGAAATCTTCTTAGAAAATACCAAACGTTATCAAATATACACGATCAAACAAAAGCCCACAGCCTGCAGCTTACCCTATAGATAGCTAGATAGCTTTTGCTAACAAAACCCTAACATAGAAGTACAATGGATGAAAAACGATTCTAATCCACAAACGAATCAAAATCGAAACAAAAAAACACGACGCTCTTATCAATTATTCGGCGCTGAATTTTTGCGAGAGGCAACACAATGGCCCATCAATCCGAACAAAAACTGGCAACACTAACATTCCAACAAAGCTCCGTGTAAAAAGCGCGAAAATATGTGACGTCCGCCATATTTGGTTCACCTGTGTGTTTTTTTTAAAGTCGAGTATTATTTAGCTTCACTAATTAGTAATGTAAAAGAGTTTAAAATTAAGGCTGTATATCCTATATACTGCCCACTCGCTGCATAAGTGAGTTGTCTTTTTTTGTTTAGACGGTTTGGATCAGGTAAGGGTAAAAAAAACTTTTGTGCATAATGCGCCTAAACTGGTTGCAAAAATTAAATCGCTAATCAAAAAAAACGAGAAAATTCATTTTGATCCTTGTAAATCGAATATAAAGTTCGTACATTTATTGCTGTTTATTGAAGCAATCTTTCAACTGGGTAATGTTTTAAAAGGAGTTCGGCAACTTAGCACATTCATTCAAATATAAAACATATAAAATCTATTTGGGAGACTTCCTCGTTTTATACTGTGTGAAATTAAAAATATATATATTGCACTGTAGCATTTTTAATTCGTACTCGATTTACAGTCAGTTTTATCCATAATCTGACTATTTAAGCAAAAAGCGTCATTGTGTTCTCTTATTCAAAATCAACAATGTTCGTTGTAGTAAGTGATGAATAGTTTTTCCAAAGTTAAATATGTAATTTACACTTTATGTCATAAATATTTTTATTGCTTCAAGCTGTAGCCCGCACATAGCAGGTTAGGCAGAGGGAACCTAGCGTTAGGACACATCGTTCCCTTTAAGACATTCCCCCTACTTTCCGCCGAATCCTTGAGGGATTGCGTGTTGAGTGACGGAACTCACCGCCGCAGTGAAGTTATTCAATTGAAACAACAATAAAAAATTAAGATCATCTTAATCAATCTTAAAAAGAATCCTCACAAATAGGTATTCATCCATATCTTTGCTTCGCCAATCAACCGGCATTAATATACAATCGGCATTCGGAGGTATCCCTCTATATAACCATCTCGTTCGTATTGGTGAAATGTGAGGGGGACAGACAAAAGAACGCTAGAGTATTCATGGGAGAGGCGACGAAGCGAAGCACTAGACTAGTCGATGATGGTGATATAGTGATGTTGAGGTTTCATTTTTTGTATGTCGATTGTTTATTTTTTTTTAATTAAAATTAATATTGGCCAAAGTATGTTGTCACAATGCGTAAAAATGTCTTAGTTATAGAGAACTTGTTTTGTTGACCTATCTGATATCAATTTTACTAATATTAAAAATATTCATAAGTTTATAATGGTAACGCCGTCGCGATAAATGTAGTTGTGATTACAAATCCTATATGAGGGAAATTAAAACATCAACATATTCTCGAGTTGGTCGGCGAAATTTTTATATTTTGTTCTACTAATACAATATCTCTGTCTCTCGCCTAGTTTATAGACGGATTCGTTAAAAACGGACTGATATTTCACGTTATTTTTACTATTACTAAAAAGTAGTTTATAAAAAGCAAATGTTTATAAATAAAATTCTATAATCATCAAAATATCTATTTGTAGCAACTACGGATTCAATTTTTTTTTTACATATCTTTTATATAACATCGACAAAACAAATCGACACCATCAAAAATAAACCTAGTCACTTGATGACTCCTTGGCGGCACGTATTGAAATAGAAGAGGTATTCACTACTCACGATGTGAATTAGTTTCCGTCATATTTGTTTTAATTACAATCCCCCCGAGTAAGAATCGAACCCACGGTTGTCGCGTTTATTTATATTTTGACGCTGTGCCACGATGGCAGGGGAATACCCATATTCGCAATAAATACGTATAAAGGAACACAATATCCAAATTAAGAAAGTAACTTAATAATATAATTTTTGCATCGACAAAACAAACTGACACCTTCAAAAATAAAGCCACTTGATGACTCCTTGGCAGCACGTATTGAAATAGAAGAGGTATTCACTATTCACGGCGTGAGTTAGTTTCCGTCATATTTTTAATTAAGATAATAAGGGGCCAGCTTTAATTATACTATCTTTTAAATGTTAAATTGTTGGCAACACTGATTATGAGTATGCTTTTCGGTGTCTGGAGATATGAAGAGAAAAATTACATTTTTTTCTTCATTAATTGGGGTGTATTTTTTTTCTTGCATTTTTATATGTAAATTGAATGAATGAACTGAGATTTGTAGGGAAATTTTACAATTTACTTATTTAAAAAGTTCATTTTTTATATGTCTAAAGTGAATGAGAGAGCTTTGAATGGCTCCGCAAGTTACAGTCTACATTAACACTTTAGAACACAACATTATGCACCTGCCTTTTTTAATTTAATATATAAATAAGTACTTATTATGCGGGATACAGCGTGAAGCTGATTTTTTTTTTTTTAATAAGTACTTATGAATTTTTGACGCTGTTATAAAGCAACAGCCAAGAATACAAAATGGATGTGGATTGAAATCTTATTTGAAGTGAAGATTATATAAAATATAGTGTTGCTACGATCCTCACTTGGGGTAGTTTTATTGAAATCATTTTAGTTACCTTGCTCTTGTCGAAAAAAAACAGAGGTTAGTTTTTTCACTGTACCCCTCACAAAGCAGAATAGGCAGAGGGAACCTAGGAACATAATGTTAACATACTCCGGTTTCTTAAATACATTTCCGGTTTCCATTTTTCGGAGTTATCAGAGTAAAGAAAAAGAAAATATTAAATTGAGAATCGAACCCGCAACCGTCGCGTTTACAGTAACCCGCCTGTGTCCTTGCGCCACGATGGACGTCTCGTAATGTCTCGTAAATTGGACGAAAGTAGGGAGTACAAATCAAAAGTAGTATTTAATATGACATGTACATTATGCCTAAGTCAATATAAATTATACATTAAAAAACATTTGTATGTAATAAGTGAATTTACCCAATAGCAGTTCTGTTATGCATAAATCGAATCCGCTACTTATTTATATAATAGACAAAAAAAAACAATTCCACTGATCTCAATATTGCAGTACCCACATAGTTATCACCATTAAAAAAAACATTCTAAGAACAAATACACGCACCAATACTTGAATATTCAACTCTTTCAAGAATGACAAAGGTATCGTCAAACAATGATATCCGTTTCCGCTTGCAATATGGCGGCAGTTTTCGGATTTCCATCAAGTTGCGTGCATTTCGATAGGAGGGTGGGGGCGTTCTTTAGTTTCGCTGTCATGGATTTTAAATAGTACGGTAGAAAAATGTATGTTTTTTTAAATATTTATTCATATACTGTTACGTATAGGTGCTTTATTTGACACCCGAAAATAAAGATGTAAATAGATATATTTAAAAGTGACATAAACATTATAAATCTATGGTTAAATTTCGTTAACTTTAAAATTTCATTAACCTTATATCATCTAAATTAACCTTATTATAATCCTGTGAACCGCAACGGTTGGGGATTCGATCCCATTGGATGCATTATTTGGATTATCTTGCTTTGGAAACCAGACAAAGCACGAGGTCCGTCATTCGACACATGATGCCTCGAAATCGAAAACCAAAATCTATAATAGGCACATGCTCGTAATAAAAAAAAACATTAAAAAAGCTTTAGTATAGTTTTGCTTCACAATTGGAACAAACGTTGTGTGAAATAATAAATCAAGCTTTCAAGGAGTTACAAGAGAAGGTCAGGTTCGCATTTTCACAAGGTCGCAATGTCTTCATAGGTTAATGTACTTTTTTATACTCGGAGTTTAAAAAGAAATATTAATAAATAATAATTTGCAAAAAAAAGCAACTTGACATTTTTTGCAATGGTTTCCACTGTCACCACAGGGACAACCATTTTCAAGACTCACTCAAAAATCGAGTGACAACAGAGTGACTTATCACTAGATTTCGATATTGTCCGGGACAAATTGGTAGGCACCGGGATAAACTAAGTTCGTCAGAATTGATTATAATAATTACGGTAATGGATTATTTCCCCTTTTCCAATAAATAAAAACGTTCAGTTTCGCCACTCATGATCTGCAAATAGCGCGAATCATGGAGAATGGAGTGTTTTAACATTAGCTCTGATTATCCCGATATAGAAATGGGATAAAGCGTAAGGCTAAAAGTTTTTGGTAATAATTTTCTGTCGACATTGAAAGTTGGCCATTGAAAATGTTCTATCATTATAAGAGTATCGTTGAAAGACAAAGGTCGCCGCCGGTCAATAGCATTGTGATACAAACTTGAACTTCATTCGGTTAATTTGATATAAACGATGAATCAGATAATGGGTGGAACTGGAATCACTGGCAAGGAAAATAAGGTCCTCTTACAAACAAATTTATCCTAGAATTGCTACATCTATATAATAAAATTAAAATATGTATATCTGTGTGTAGGTGCATAAACGTATTATTACTAGCAACCTAAACGCTGCTTCGCCCTCTTAAATTGTTTGTTATATCGTAACTAAATTATACAAAATATTTACATAATTTTTGATGTATCATTTATATTGCTGTAAAGTTTTATCTAAATCCAAAAAATGGATCTTTATTTCTTTCCATTTGACACAGGAGGAGAATCTGCAGGTAAAATATAATAAAAAAATATAACGTTTAGAAATTCATGGTATTTTAATATTAACATTTATATACAATATTTTTAGAACACTATCTATTGAGTTTGTTGCTGTCTCGTCTTAGCAGAACTGCGTTCCGAGCCGGTGATAGCTTTATGTTGATTCGACGATTCAAAAATGATTATAATGTTTTTTAGGGCCACGACAGTCGGTATTTATTATTTTATTTAATTTTTTTATGAGCACTATGAGCCACCATTACACCATTCACCCGTAAAGGTTCTATTTTGACAACATGCGTAGGGAAATTTAGATTTATTTGAATAAAGAATATTTAAACAATGAAAAAAAAAACACTTTATATAAAATACTTTAAATTCGAAGCCTATTTCCCGCATCGCCTGTAAAGTAGCCTTAAATCAGCATAAAAGGTAGATATTTTCACGATTTACATTCTTATTGCTTTCAAATATCCTATGTAAGCACGCGACCAAGTGTGTCTGTCTATGGGCATTATACGAGTTCAATGTTTTGGAACCGTATTTTACGTGTTTTATTGTAGAGTTAGAGTTAGAAACTAATACTTTTTAGTTTTAAGTATCAATTTAAGCGTGGAGACTATTAAATAAATATTATTTTTTAACATCAAATAGTTTTTTATAATAATGAATTTATATTTTTAGCTTCAAGCCGTATCTTGTATATAGCAGTGTAAGCAGGGATAAAATTACTATTTTCAGACACTCCGATCTCGATTTTTTGTTTTGTGGAGGACAAGACGCCGCGTCTTTTGTATTATCAAAGTTGGAAAATAGAACAATTCAAGTGGGGATAATACACTTTTGATAGATTCTACTGTATCACCAAATCAACATCTTTTTTCGTCAATCGAGAATAGTGTGTTGAGTGGTTTGCGCTATCAATGCCATATTTTATCTTAGTAGATAAAGAAAAAAAACCTTTAATTCGAGTGGCAATCAAACCCACTATTACATTTACAATCAGACATATACTCACTGGGTCACAATGGTCTCAAATACTCAATATCAACTATCACTAAGCATGAAACGGGAATGCATCGTATTGTTCTTGCGAGGGTACGCTATACGTTTTGAGCAATTACGGCCAAACGAGCCGTAACTTATTAGGGCTCAAGACAGTGCCCCCCACGGATGAGACAAAGGGGACCAACTCAGGTGCCCTGCAGACGCAGTAAGTATGCAATACTCGTGTATGAATGTCGTTAAGAGAAGATTCTACAAATATATTTTCTCAGAGGGAACATTGAGTCAAGACACTCCGTTCTACATTTTACGTTTTTTTTTTAATTTATAGATTTTTTTTGTAGTACTCAATGTTTGTATTGTTACACACCAGGAGGAAAGTGAAAATAATTTTTATTCTATACTTTTTCCATGACAGTCTTTATATACATTTCCAATTTTTCTTTTCAATATTGAATGTTATTTCAATTTATATAGATTTTTTTAAGGTAGTAAAAAGAACTTGTAAAACTTAGTAAATAAGTTAGTCAGTTTTTTATGGACATTGGCTGACCTAATCTTAAGAAGGTCTTTCTTCATATTAGCAGTATCTAAAATTAGTTTAACACCGAACTATCGCTACAAAATATATAGGTACCAATGGCGTCTTAAAGTATATAGTTCGCCGTAAAATTTTGTTATTTAAATTTATCTTAATAATAATCTTACCTTCGAATCCCATACAAAGGTTTATTCCTGAAACAAATAAAGAGTATTAAATAATTTATTATATAACTAATATTATTATAACTGTCATTATTTAAAAAAATCACAAAGATTTTAAGGATAAATAAAAAATTAGAAACAAAAATGGCTATCAATAATCACTTAACAGACTATGAAATACCGTATGCAAGTTGTTAACACGATCTCACAACTATTTAAATTATTTTCGTTTACCCGCTCTAACAGACAAAGCTCGGCTGCGAGTCCCTTAACTTTTCCGTATGGTCAAGGGAACGGAGTGCCTTAACACTAGGTTCCCCCTACCTACCCTGCTACAAGCGGGTTACAGCGTGAAGCGAAAATAAACAAACCTACATTCATAATACACCGACGTAACTTATTTTAATACACTCTTATTAGTCGTTATCTCCCCCATTCTTCGAAACAAGAGCAATATCAGACATTGCGCTGTCGAAGTTAATAATGTTGTTGCAAACAAATAACATATGTGCTATGTAGAGTTCCGCTATATCGCGATCTTCGCAAGCAATTCGGTACTTTTGTTCTACTTCTAAGAATTGAAGGCTTGGATGGCTTCCAAGAGGCGTGGGTTTGAGTCCCTATACGTTCAAATTTTTATACGTTTTCTAGGTTTTTTTTATATTAGTGTATAGTAACACTTAAGTAAACAAAATAACGACATCGAATCAGTTACTTTCCTTTTTTTTACTGTCATAGATTAGTTCACATGGCTGTTTGCATACGAGTGTGGGTTTCCCATTGGGTGGGTACAAGCTCATATCTTTAAGGTTCCGTTCCCCAAGAACCGCCAGATTTTCGAGGCATTGTGTGGTGACGAGCGGATCTCAATGCCGCGCTTTGCTTTATTATTTCAGCGACGAAATAGTTATTTAATAATTAATTCTCTCGATAAGGAATCGAAGCGATAACCGTCGCACTCATAGTAACAGGTCTCTGTTGTGCCACTCCGTCACGACGGCCTCAACTAAAAAGTTCCATGTGATTTTTTTGGCTAGCTCAAGAATATAAAAATCAATAATATTAACGTGTATCGAAGCATTGTAGTATGTGCCCTTATACAAGATACACAGCATTAACAATTTATTTATACAAAGTGCGGCGTTGAAATCTGATATTCAATATGTAATACCTCTAGGGTAGGCGGTGAGTGGAAAACGAACGCATTTCTCGCTCTGTCTTCTCTGGCCGGCATATTGTAAGAAATGCGTAAATAAATACTAATTCTTGAGATATGATTATTTGTTTTACCAAAAATAAAAGCTCTACATACAAAGAATGGCGAAAAACTGATAAAGAAAAATGTTATTGTAATTAACGTACCACCTGTAAGATCCCTACCGCCAGGCAATAAAAATAAATTAACAACATAGAAGAATTTCTATAAGAAATAATTAATGTTATAAGAAAAAAGAACCTCTTCCAATAAGCTTGTTTGGTCGAACGCAGCAAAAATAAAAACAAAAAGTTCAATTTTAAGCACAAAAGCACAGTATTACACACTTTACTATAAATAATAGCTACTCTTGTCTCCGCTTCGTAATTATCCTTTAATTGTATAAGAATAGGTCTTTTTATTGTTTAATATCGTAATTACGAAACACAATAGAACAAAAGTATATAGAGTTCGTGTATTAAATTTGTACGTAGGTACAATATGGTCACACCAGACGCTTTAAATTGCACTAGTTTTTGTTCGCTGTAGGATTTTTTTACAAAATGTTATTAAAAAGTCGATTGTTTTATAAATATTTTAGTAAAATGCAACGCATTTTATTACATATTTAACTTTTGCCGACAACAAGAAAAAATATATAAGAATTTATGAGTTGAAGATAAAATATTAATACACTACATATTGAGTAGTGAAACTTAACGCGGTGCTTAATGTACATATTAAATACCTTATAAATACCACAAGGATCTCCTAAAAGTATGTAAACGGTCTGGGAAGAATTGATAAGTATTGTGTAAGTATATGAAGTTATTATTTTCTTTTCAGCTTCACCCACATAGACCTATAGATAGACATAGACAGAGACTCAATGCCGGAGTAATTTGCAATTAAGCATTTAAAAATTGGCTAGCGCTTAAATTACCTTATATTATTTTTCTCAACCGAAATCAGGTCTCGTAACAGAAATCGTTAGTTTAGTATTACTATAACAAAAAATTTATGACAAAACTGGACTCAAATATATCGTACTGATAAGTCTTCGAAAGAAAGATGATAGTATCGCCTTTTGTACTCATACATATTACAGTACATACTCATACAGTTGTTCTAAAAAGATTAGTCAGCCTACTAAACACTTAAAAGCTTTTCAGTCTATCTTCACGCTGTATCCCGCAAATTGCAGGGTAAGCAGAGGGTACCTAGTATTGACATTCTATTCCCAACTTTCCGTCATATTTTCGAGTTCTATAGAATTCACCGTCGCGCTTTGTTTTGTTACCCAAAAGGAATAAATGACAATAACTCTTTCCTCCGAGTGGATATCGAACCCACAACTGTCGCGTTTACGGTACAGCTGTGGATAAAGGAGTGTCTTAACACTAAGTTCCTTCTGCCTACCTAGCTATGCGAGCAACAATTGACATGTAAACTAACGGCTTAGTGATTATAGTTGACGGCCATGCAAGTGCAATTCTTACTTGTCAGACTAACGACTATTTACATAATAACACACTCAAATCATCTGAAGATAACTGATCCATAATTCATTGTCTTATTTTCTTCGAATATGTTTCAATATAAGAGTAAGATATCTTCACGGCGCAGCGGCATATTATTCAAATGTCAAC
The DNA here is from genome assembly GCA_018230445.1 of Heliconius hewitsoni. Classification (NCBI taxonomy): domain Eukaryota; kingdom Metazoa; phylum Arthropoda; class Insecta; order Lepidoptera; family Nymphalidae; genus Heliconius; species Heliconius hewitsoni. Next base: position 10,464 of record DWAN01003561.1, read on the forward strand.
ACGATGGTTGTAGATTCGATACTCACTCAGGGCAAATAATTATATTAATTTTTCCTGGCTAGGAACAAGATAAAGCGCGGCGTTGAGTTCGTCCACTTGATATGGTATGTCTCCAAAAATTGGGCGGAATATCGGTTACGCAGTGTCTTGGCACTAGATTCCCATTAGCCACCATACGTACATATACGGAATGCAGCGTGAAGCTAAAAAAATACAGATGTTTACTACCAAAACAACCCAACTCGACAATTTATCTTATACCTACACATACCTTCAATGCATGGTTGATGGTTACATACAAAATACCGCATCGTATAGACACGAAGACTAACCATTTGAATGGAAAAAAAATATGAAAGGACCTCTATTTTTTCCGATTTGAACAACGAAGGCAATGAATTTCAAACGCGTGCCACCCATGGCAACTCTACCCACAATATCTACATGCAAAATGTATGTAACATACATATACCCTGATCTGATCTGAACTGATCGCTGCCTTCATCCTAAGTAATAGGACCACCAAACAATGATGTTTAATATTTTTGTCTGTGGGAGTGTGCGTTTGTGCACGCTAATCTTGGATACAGCTCAACAAATTTTAATGCAGCTTTCATTATTGTATTTCGTAAACTATCCTTAAAATTTTGTGTTTGTTTTATTTAGTTTTTTTGAGGAATTCTAGGAACCTATTAAGATACTTCTGTTTTCATTAAGACACTTCCGTTCTCCACTTTCCGCCGTATTTTAGAATCATTACTTGCGGAGTGGCGGAACTCAACGTCGCGTTTTGCCTCGTTATCATAGCGAGAAAATAAAAATATTCAATACTTCATTTCCTCGACTTGCAATCGAACCCACAACCTTTACAGTTTACCCTAGCCTCTGTCTTTTGTATGACAAACAACAAACTTATATAAATATAAATTTCCCCGAACAAAGTCACAGGCACAGCTAGTATGTATATAGAACATAATCGTACGTACGTACGTACGCGGTATGCGCGTACACTATACACGGTCGGTACGTATTCCTCAACACTTGTCCGCGACTCGTTAGCTTACCCGCGTTAATTGCGACGCGCTGACTGTAACGTGCAGTAGTCGGTGCCTGGTGGAACTTGGAGATTTAATAGCCTTGGTTTAATGTTAGTTTTGGTATAATGGTTAACTCTTTATGCTTTGACGCGTCTCGTGAATATCGGATCGGGTGTGATATATGTATTTTTTTTTTAATTTTTAACGATATTTTTTTTTAAATGTATGTATGTATGGTTGTATGTTTTCCTACGGTTTGGTGTGATGAACGTGGTTTTGAACTGTTATGTTGAAATTGGTTTGATTATATTGATATGTCTATAGTAAATATAGTTCAATGTAATTTTAAATGGCCTATTTCAGAAGTTTTCAAATACAAAATACATACATTTTTTTGTTTTTATTTACAGTAATATAATTGCTATTTAAAAAATATTTAGTCATATTATGTATGTAAACATGATCAGTGGAGATAGTTCAGATATACCACTCACAATATCACTGTTTAACAAAATAATACCCGCTTATATCAGGGTAGGCAAAGGGAACCTACTATTAAGACACTTAATTCCCCAAGCACGATCCAATTTTCGAGACACTACGTGTTAGGTGGCGGCACCCAACACCACGCTGACCTGTCACCAGGGCCAGGAAATAAAATGAATTCAATGCTTGCTAGTGAGAATATCACCTACAACAGTCGTGGTTACAATCAAACGCTGCGTCAATGCGCCATGACAACCTCTATAAAATTACTAATAAAAAATATCTTTAAAAAAAAGGGCGTCCCAATATATTTATATTTTCAATTTTCCATATCGCTACAGCACTAAAAAGGGGGTATATTATAAAAGCACGTGACATCGAGAGCCAAGCATCGTCTTATTGTCTAGTGCAGCCAAATTCGAAAAGTGGCTGTAAGAGGTGCATTGTGCATAATGAGTACTTTCCCCTACGGAAAACTAGTGTATGGAAATGCAATGCCGTGTTGGTACGGTATACGACAATTATTGTCATATATTTTTTATTTAGAAAAAAATATATAGTTTTTAGTTTTATTTTATTTGTAATGATTTAAAAATGATGAAGTTTATAAGTATCATTTCATGGCTGTATGTTTCTTTAGTTATATGATATTTTATTTCTTCACAAATGTAATAAAGTTTAAGAAACTGAATTTTAATATGATCACTTAAATTAATTGCTTGGCAGTTAACAATATAACAATATGGTATTAACGAGCTGATTTGATGATGAAGCCAGGATTAACATAGTGTAAATATAATCATATTGGATCTCTTCAGAGGTTATTAATTAGATAATCGAGTTTCGGATCATATAGTTTGTAGCTCCGAGCGAATTTTATAGCATTTGTTGCACTTGGAATAGAAAAACGAGTATCTTTAATTGTTTTTTGTGACTTGTATAGTAATATTATTTATATTAAGTAAATATATCTATATAAATTATTCTTGTACTTAAAGATCGGATATGTTTTATAAAATATATAATGGCAAAGATGTTACAAACGATTTAACAATCAGTAAAACCAAATTGTAGTTAAATTTGTTGATTTTAAAAGCAGATATAATATTAATAAATTATTATTTATTATAAACATATTTTTAAGATGATTTACAGTGAAAAAAAAATATGATACCAATATACGAGTATATTCATCGATTTAAAATTAAATTAAATCAGCGTCACGCTGTATCCCGCACACAGCAGGGTAGGCAGAGGGAACCTAGT
>DWAN01003562.1:0-13252 GCA_018230445.1 Heliconius hewitsoni
TATATATATATATATATATATATATATATATATATATATATATATATATAATGTGCCAGGAAACAGTTAACGGCGAAACTTATTAGTTATAATGTAGCTTCGGTAATACCACGGACGAAGTTCTAAATCTCCTATACGCTCCCCCATTATTGGGAGCAGATGCACACCGGCCTCTATATATCTAAAATATAATAGAAGTGTCACTTCGCCTAATTAGTTTAAGATTTATATGGGAATTTAATTAAATGGTGAAGATATGATTATTTCATTGTTTTATGTTTTTTTTTTGTTTTTCTGTAATATTGTGTATCTGTAAATTTCTGTATATATCTTAGCTATTTTTTTAGTTTATTATTATACAGAGTGGATGCGTCATCACTCCTTTTACGGGTACAGCATATATGGTAAAATATTTTAAATCTAAAGAAATTAATCAAGATACCTCAACAAGACATTGTGTGTGTGTGATTTTTTTTATTTCATTTTCAGTTTATTCATACCTATATTTCGTGTGACGCAGGTACGCATAAATACTACTAAAGGTTAAACAACTTTGAACGTTACCGACAATACCTACGACACGATTTCGGAATGAGGCGTATTCGATGGTTTTCCTTTGATAGGTTTATGTGTGCGTGCGTCGTTTTTGGTAAATGGCGTATTATTTTACAAGGATAATTTTAATATTTATTTTATTTGAAAACAACACTTTTTCATTTTTGGTTTTGTTTATTGTATGAGGCTTTTATTAAGTAGTAAAAACTATGGTATTAAACCATTTAAAGTGGTGCTGACAGAAACACTTTGTATATACTATACGTACTATATTACATACACTACATGCTTATATTACTATACTATAATAACTATAAATATACTAAAAAACTGGCATGCCGTCAACACCTATAATTGTGGCTGCACTTGGTATTTTGTATTAAGTGTTGTACTCTGTATTTTCTAATCTTGTTAGTGTAAGCTGTGTTGGTGTTCTATAAATAAATAAAATAAATAAATAAATAAAATTCGTTAAGGCAATATCAAAATATATGTTATTCTGTTAAAAAAGAAATTCCTATTATATAACTATGCTACTATAATGTACATATTATGATATAACAATAAATAAAGATTTTCGTAAGATGATGGTGTCGCGGCGGGTGCAAATTGCGAAATCGGACGCTGCGCGTTTGGACTGTAACCGATGTTGCTCCTAAACTGCTTGGCCTCACTTTATACAACTTTGTGAGGCTTATCTATATACACTATTAGTTATTTTCGGACAAAAACTTGGAAAAAAAAAGAATCTTTCATTCATAACATCTTCTGAAATTTCATTCATAACGTAATAACCATTTCTTTATATGAAAAATAAAATAATTTCATTCAAATAAATACTATTAAAAAGCTCATTTAATGAGGAATTACTTCATTTATTTTTGTGTCACTTATTAATACCGGATAATGAGATTTGAAAGAGTGTACGAGTATGTCCATCAGTTGATCACGACTTCGAGCCCTCATAACTCCTAAACTAAATACTAATACTATTGAAATATTGTGCAATTATGTTGAGGGGCCATATATGTCTAACATATCAAAAAATAACCGAAATCGGAAACTGACTTTTTTACCATTCCGCTTTCATCTCTTCTCGATTCCATCTCAATTTTGAGGATCGTTTTCATATTGAGATTATCTTCAGATACATCATGCGAAAGTCAAACATCAAAAGCAAATAAATTATAATATTATGCTCCACGATATGAAAATTTATTAACATTTGTATATTTATATAATTTCTGATGTTTTCACACAAAAGAAATATAAAAAAGAGTGAAAACAATATTTATTTACTAAAATCTTACTTTTACAGACTTAATAGAAAGGTGTCTCTTGCCAAAAAAACGGTGTGTATATATAATATGTTGTAATTTTCTCAACATTATTTCTATTTGGGATTTTTAGGTATACTTATTAAGTGTCTTATAAACGGACCCATAACTTCTTCCTTTGTAGAGACAAAAAGGGACTCATTAATTTTCTATATACAATTAAGCCATAAATGTAATCTTACTTCAATTTACTGTAACTTAAAGTCAGTAAGAAATATAGATATCAGGAGACCTTCAATAAAAATATTTTGCTTTTGTATAAAATTTACACTTATAGTATCAGAATATGACTCTGACTTCGACTTCAAATTGTATAAAAATCAATCGATTCACTTTAACAATCCGTGCCAAGTCTCGGTAGATGCGTCTTCGCCGCGAAATTTCCCTAAATCAATTTCAATACAAACACCTCTTAGTGAACTCTGGTAGCGGTTGCGCGTCGGGTGTGGTCCGTATAGTAGAGATTAAGAATGATTTTTTATTAAGAAGACATATATTTACAAAGCTAGGTAAAAATAATGGGGCGTCCTCCAAATTTTATAATTGATTAAGGCGTTGAGAATTGAGGATACATCACGATTTCTTACTACATTTTAAAAGGCAAAAGGCTTTTGTTTTTTTTTCATACATTATAGTTTTAAAATGTTTTAAGTGATCGTAAAAAGTTAAATTTAAATAAAAAAAAAAACATTTTTTTATTTTTTTTATTTGGTTTAGTGAATAATAATATTTAGTGAAAATAATTATACTTAAACTACAAAAAACAACAAAGAAAAGAAGATGACAGAACAGATTACTTACGATATTAAAATAATTTTATATTTGTATAATATATTATTATCGTATAATATATTATTATCGTATAATATATTATTATACGATTTTTTTGGAGCTAGTTTTTGCACAGGGGCACAGTGTATGACTGAAAACACTATTGATTGTCGTTTTGATCCCCACTCTAGGAAACTAAATATTTCTTTAAATTTATATGTTTATATCTTCACTCTGGCGCCGAGACAAAGCGCGGCGTTGAATCCCGCCACTCAACACGCCATGACTCCAGAATTCGGCGGAGATCGGAGAACGGAGTGTCTTAACACTAGATTCCTTTTTCATTCTTTGCTGTGTACGTCTTATTGTTATTTATTTCCGTATAAAATACAACGTCAAACTATATATTATACGAAAATATAGTTTTATATATAAAATACTGCACTGAACTATTTCGCTACAACTCACACTCCACATCCGTCCGTGACTTGGATGTCGACTGAACAGTTGGAACGCTGTAACAGTGATCCAATTGAGTCAGCCGCAGAAGTACCGTCGCCACGCGGTATAAAGTCTATGTAATAGAGAAATACTTCATTAGAAAACATAATATATTTTTATATGTTTTCTTATAAATTATTATTTTTTTTTAATCATAGAAAAACACTTAAAAATGTTCAAATATGTAATGGAGGGTTATTTCATATTTTGTATAGAAAATTAAAAAAACGTGCCCATTAAAATTGAATACTGCTATGTTTTTCCATAAACTTTTCGCGTTGACAACCACGATATCGTGAAATGAGCGTTGTTTAACCCAGTTTTAGTGAATTACTCTTTGGTATAATTTATATGTACCTATGTATGTTTGTTTATGTTCGCTATTTGAGAAATGGCGTGTGCATTGCGCTTTAATTGCATTCAAATTAAGAGTAAAAAATTAATTTGTAGTTAATGAAATTATTTCATTTTGAAATCTGTATTTTTTTGTTATATTAGTTACTTAAAAAAATACAAACGTGAAGCAAATTTGTAATAACGGACGTACGTACTTAATACTATAATTTTCAAATTCGCTCTGGGATACAGTGTGAATCTGTGCACATAGAATGCTAGGCAGAAGGGAGCTGAGAACCAAGTGTTACGACACTCCATTCCCATTTGCGTTCCTCACTTTCCGCCAAATTCTGGAAGCATTGCGTGTTGAGTGGTGAAATATGGCATTGCCTTTTCAAAAATATTTCATTTACTCGAGTAAGAATCGAACCCCCAACCTGTCGCGTTTACAATCGTACGCCTGTGTTGCTGCGCCATGATTGACCTCGGTTTGAATGTTTATCTAAAAATTTATAAATACAGTAAAACTGTATTATAATGAACATGAAAACAAAAGCTCATCTTCGCTCATGCCACTGGCCCTTATACCGCAGGATGATAGGATTTCCTCAAGATTTACATGTACAAGTATACAGAAAGTCCGTTATCCTTTGGGCATGTAGTGAAGGGCCAGTTGCGAAGGGCTTGCACGTATGTTCATTTGTGTCATAAATTAGGTGTTTGAGATATTATTTTATGCGAAATTACATTCTATGTCTTCCGATTTAGAGGTGAAAATTGTGAAGTCTTATACTGACAGTATGACCAAACTTTTTGGCAGATCCGCTATAAATATTTACCAGTAATTCGGCTATAACCGATGGATATTTAGAGATTTGACAACGTTGTTTGTGGATGGCAATGGTGGTTTAGTTGAGCGCGTCTTCATATATTGTATAAAATACACACTATGTACTCGTATGGAATAATAATTAATGAATGAAGTGAGCTAAAATTTTGCTAATATTTTTTAAATGTTATTCCCAGATTTATTATTTGTAAATTATTTTATTTAAAAAAATGTTTTCCAATTTACGTTATATATTTTTTTAAGAAATTTAAATGTTTTTTAAAAATATACTTGTATGTATCTAATTGTTTATTTTTTTATTAATATAATTAAACATATTACATACTTATATTAAAAATAAATGAATGATTTAATAATGAAAAAAGAATAAAATTCACTGTGTGGGCTATAGACGGTTTTACTGTAAACAAAAATAATTTTATTACTTCCAAATAAAAACCGATCAAATTGTCAATTCTCTAAACGTCGAAGAGATCAAGCGCAAAATGAATATATTTAATAGAGAAAGATTGGATTAAATCGGTTATAACTTTAGAAGGCTTTTTTCTATTTTTAATATACAAGCAAAAAAAACTATGTAAAACAAGAGTAGATTATTTACTTAATCAATAAATCTTTCGAATTAGTTATTTGTATTTTCGTACTTATATTGTTGTTTATTTTAAGTTGTAATAGATATATTAAAACAACCTTAATCTAAAATGTTAAAAAAATACCAAAATTTTATGAGCTTCTAATTATTAATATTACCCCCGCCCCGAACGAATGCCACTTTTTGACTTGGAAAAAAAAATCAATTCTCATGGGAGATTGCTGATCACAATCATGATATTTGTAGTCAAGTATTATCCTTATATGCAATAACGACGTTAAAGTGAATATCAAAATAAATATACCAAGAAATATTAAAATCTGGAAATAAAAAAAAATCTATAATTCAACCGAAATTGATATTTAATATAATTGATCTAAAACTTATAGAATAAAATACTAGGCCGTAGTTAATTTTGCTGAGAGTTTCAGGTAATTAAGGTAATTGATCATAAAACTTTTTTATGGTTGTATAATTATTTATATAATTATGTTCTAAAAGCCAATCTTCTTCTAAAAAAAATCTTCTTATAAAAAATATACAATACAACAAATATAACGGGAAACTATCAGTTCTGAGAAATCGATATAAATACAAGTAAAATTATTTAATTGATCATAAGTAATTCAAATTCAATAACATTAAAAAAAATGTAAATATTTCCTAAGACCTGAGGGTAGAGACCTAGGAAAAGATTACCATTGACTGATTAGATCAACAACAGGTATAGACAGGGTGTAAGCTGCAACTTTTATATTTGTAGAGTTGGAGAGACCGTTCGAAGCTTTTTATTGTCAATTGTGTTTATTCAAATGAGCCTACAAATAACCGAGACTTTCATTTTTATCACTTTTTAAAATGAAAATCATTATTAAATGAAATTATGTTTTGTAAGATTTGTATAAATTTTGTGACTAAAATTGTTAAGATTTAATTTATTCTATTCTATTTATTTAATTTAATTAACCCTTTTAAAGAAATTAAAAGACCTAAAACTTTCCGCTCTTTTTTTGATCATCGGTGTAATCAAGCGGAAAATTAAGAAGAAAGTTAAGTATAAACGGAACCAGGATACCTTACTTTACAATTGGTTTTTAGTTTCACGTTGTATCCCGTTCAAAATATATTTGCGAATAAGTGGCATATTTAAAATGGCTCTATATAAAATTATATATAACTCGACGCTAACTCTATTTTTAGTAAATATTTAGTATTTCCACCCTCTTGCTTGGTATACAGCGATAAGCTGTCGTTCCCCATTATTGTAACCATAGAGACAGTCATATCTTGTATTACGCCTAAATTGAAAATTTTATGCTATTCTAGTCCCTCCTAAGCCGGGCAAGGAGATGATACAAAATAAAATGAAACAGTACTTTGTTTTATACATTTGATCTTCGATATTTATTTTCGTAGTAATATTTTTTATTTTATTTTGCAGTGGTAGACAGAGAGAACCCAGTGTCAAAAATTTTACTTACTTGGATGAATAGTTAATATAATATAATCCCGAGGTTTAAGTAAAAAACATATTTTATTCTAAATCGTTACATTATATTATCAACAAAAACGCTGTAGCCACAATTTTTTTGTTCTTTTTATCACATGCGTTTTCACATTTTTGTACAGTGATAGTGCCTTTCACTTTTAATAAACCAAAAAAAATGTTAGTAATCAAAATGCGAGTTTGCTATCAGTACCTACAAGAAATGTATTGTAGGTAAGCAATAGATACGTTGCTTGCTATAATAACGAGTGATCACTCATACAAATATAAATCAATTTACTGTCCAAAAGTGCGAATATAATGTGTAGATGGGTAAATTAATAAGATGAAATCACTAAATTGTTTTGCGTAACTACTCTAAAATATTGCTAAATTAGGAGTCATGGAACAGGGTGACACTTTTTTAAGTTACGTAACTTAACTATTTCAAATTTTTGTTTAAAGTAATGAAATTAAATCCTAGTTTATCAGCAAATTTTAAGCAAAACAAAGGTAAGCAAATTTTATTCTCTTAAAGTTTGTATTATAATTTTTCGTACTGCTTTTATCTATTACGCGTCAGTACCTCCACAGCTTTATCATTGCGACTGAGTGAGTCACGCAGGGATGTATACCAAATCAATGATTTTGACGTTAATCAAATATACGTATTTGGGAATTAAATATAAGTTTGTAACAAAATGAGCATATTTTATATTATTAATACATAAATATAATATATTTTTTGGTAACTAATATAATTTTCGATTTATTTTCTTATATTAATTAACTGCATTAAAAGCCATAATTATAAACTTGCAACACGTATAACCTTTAACTTTATGGTTCGAGTCAATTAAATCGGTACATTTTGATAATGATAACAATTCCAAAATGAGAATAGTTTCCAAAGCAATTAGGATTATTAAGACTTTATAGATTAAGATTTTAAAAGTAGTTAGAATATTTATTATCTTGTCTTATTTTAATTTCATAAGTAAAAAAAATAAAATTGATTGTATGAATCAATTTTAATAATGTGTAACATGAGTTTAAAAATTTAAGTCCAAGGAAAATGTTCTGAAAATATATCATTTGATACACGAAAATTTATTTACACACTGAAAAGATAATAATAAAAACAAATTTTTGTTATTTATCTTCACGCTGTATCCTATACAAAGCAGGAAGCAGACAAAGGGAACCTGGGAAAGTGTTAAGACAGTCCAGTCCAAAGTCAACATCAAAGTTAAAAAAATACTTAACAACTTTATATTCTATGTTAAATCTATATCTGAACCTAGGCTATTAATTAATAGTATGTACACTAATGTTAATTTATATAATTAACAATTAACGGTGCTAAAAGGTAAGTTAATCGAATCTGACCTTCTTGTAAAAATACAAAGATTTTTACGATAAAGTCGTACGGTCACGCGATTACAGTTCACTTAAGTCAAGAAAAGCATGATTGATTATGATTTTTTTTTATTTTTACACATAAAGCAGGATGGGGTATTTAATTTAAATGTTCTTTTTAGGGTTCCGTACCTAAAACGAAAAATGTGGAATCCTTTCAGGATCACCTTTGTTGTCCATCTGTCTGTCCGTGTAACAAGACCATTTATCTTAAGGTATTAAACTAAAATCAATATCAAATATCCACGTCTACAGTTTCTTAGAGCACAGAAAAAAAATTACTCAACGAAATATTGTTTATGGATTGTTTTGCTGCAGTTTGTATACAATTTGCTGCGTAAGCAAAATCAATAGGATGACTCCGTAAACCTTTGAAATTTGGTTTGATAATTATGACATGTGGCAAGAAGTGAGTACTTATAATACACTCAAGAAAATGCGAAAACGAAAATTTTACAAGTACTTTAAATAAAAAATCATTGCAAGCAAAAGCATTTCTCATTTCTAGTTCATTCGACATAAAATAACTTTTTTTTTGTCAACTTTTATATGTCCGTTTTCTTTCCATCGTACGTTTTCCTTCACTGACAATCACGAAATGGGTACGGAATGCTCAGTAAGAGAGACCTGATCGCACTTAACTAACAGGTGTTTTTACCTTACGTTGTTGATACAAACCAATCCAAGTCAATTTCTTTATAGAAAAACTGAAACAAGATAAAATCCCACATACGATTAAAAGCGTACTTGTACGCCGAAAGGAACTTGACTACCCGTCACTTAGTTACAAACGACCGGTCCAGTATAATTTACGAGTCGGCCTACCCGCAGTAATTTGGACAAATTATAACCGTGCGAAAGGAAATTACTCTGGCATCAGCCGTCCGAAAAATAAGCCTCGACGTCGCATCGCACGCTTTTAATCACGATCCTTTGATTTCTTTCATTCTGAATTAATTACGGCACGGGCGTATTGGTCCGTAGTCTTGGCACGTTTTACCGAAATGAGCAAATATTGTTTGGAAATTATAATATTGTTATATAAGATGTGTTGTGTTTTGCGTTTTACGACTGGTATTTATTTTTAAATTGCTTTGTGGTGTTGATGTTGGTCCTTATTGGTAAATACTTTTTTGTCACTTTTACCCAATGTGAACAGCAAATCAAATATAGTGTCAAATCACTACTATCCTCTCTTAAATATTTGGAAACATCAACTTGGGCTTAAACAAAGTAATTATTACTAATACATTTTGTACATTACATTCTTTTGCTTGCTTTATATATGAAAAATAAAAAAGTATCAGGCTGATGATGAAAGATGAAGAAAATGATGAAGATGTTACAAAAATTATGTCCTCAGTCTTCTCTGATGTAAATGAATCATTACACAGTATACCGTCGATTCCCTCTTGATTTCGCGTTTCTTTGAATTTGAATAATTTCATCGCCCACCGAATGCCTTTACAAAGGTCCGGAAATGAACTCGGGACCCTAATTAAGTTTTAGTTTTGTTTGCTGCAAAATTTTCTACGGTATATGAAATACCTTTGATATTTTGGCCTTACATGTGTTGCGTGTATATATTTTTTTATTTTTTTACATTATTTGTTTGATGATTACTTCATTCCAAATTTCGTAATCTGTTTGAGTAAGAAAAAAATTAACTATGAAGCAAATAAATTATCACATAATTAAATATGAAAAGGAGGATTTACCTTTCGTAATAAAACATAAAACCAAATATTTTATTTACGCAGAACATAAAAAATCTTTTACAGTATTATTTTCTTTTATAATTTTCCCTTTACGCATTTTTTTATAATCAAATATATTTAATAATTTTACGACTTGTTTTTTAAATGAAAAAAAAACGGGATTTACAACACAAAAAACGTGAAAATAACGAGAGCTTCTAATCCTACAGATTTAATTTTCATCTTGAATCTTAAAATATTCTCGGGAGCGTACCGCTAATTCAGTTTCAATTAAATACGCGTCGAAAGCATGAGTACCACAACTTGCTTTAGATTTTGCGTGTTTGTTATTGAAGAGACCAGTCGTGGCGCAGCGGCACGAAGTGTGACTGTAAAACCGACTGGTTGTGGGTTCAATCAAAATCACTCAACACGCAATACCTCCAGAATTCGACAGAAAATGGGGAACGGAGTGTCATTAAGACACTCTACTAGGTTCCCTCTGCCTATCCTGCTATGTGCGGAGTACAGCGTGAAGCTGATTTATTTTATTTTTATTATTGAAGCCCATTTGAAATTATTACTAGAAAAAAAAGTTCTAAATAGATATTTTGTAAATTGATATGACTTATTTCAGCAAATAATTATACTCTGCATTCTAAGAAAGTGTACAAGAAGCACTCGTTCGAGTTGTAAGTTCTCAAATTTTGTACATTTCTGAAAATGTTTCTTTCTTGCTTAGTGTTTGTATAACACTTTAAAAAACCAGTCAAGTGCGATTCGAACAAGTCTACCGAGAGTTCCATATCATTTTTGTTGATAGGTCAACATGAACTACAATTTATAAAACTTGACAAAATTAAGTTTGCGAATAACTATAAATATCAATTTTTAATAATGTGTTTTTGGTCATATAGCTATAAGCTTCTATTCTTCTTCTTTTCGTAAAATTTGTACAACTTCAAGCCAAATTTTACAATATAGATCATAGATCGAACATAGATCTACGAAAGTTCATTCACATTGCAGCAAAAATGAAGCGAAAATCTTGTTTTTTTTTGTTTGTATTGACTTTTTTTGTGTTCTAAGGGGCTAAAACAATTATCTATACATTAAAAGCTAAAGTTAGAATAAAACAGTTTCTTAGTATTTTTTTCTTTATATCTAACTGATTTATTTATGAACCAAATGAAATAATATAAATACTAAATATAAAGCGAAATTCGCCGAAACATAATAGTAAAAACTGTATTTAAAGCTGTTTCTGAGATAAGAAACAAAATTTACAAAATTTATAGATCAGTGTACATAATGAATAAAATATACAATTTACATGTAAGTAAGTACCTGTATTAATATGATCCAATCCAATTAATAATAAACGTGTTATGGTTTTTTACTATTTTTATTCTGTTCTGTTACTATGTTTATAAAATATATTTCCTAATCGTGAAACACTACAACAAACCCACCAAATATGCTACCCTCATTTCACAGGCCCTTGTTGTATATTTAGGCACAATGGAAAAACAACTTTTCATCATACAGTGACAGCGGCGCGTCGCGTCGCGTCCGTCGTAATCGATGCTCCACAATCAATCACTTGCCCAGATGCTTCAAAACGCTGTTATAGCTATCCTACGCTTACAATGTTATATAATAGTAATTATTTGATAGAATTTTTAAAGAATATTATGCTGAGTAGAAATATTAAATCATTTTTTTTAAATAATATTTTTAATTCTCAGATTCGGGATTTCAGGGTCAGAATTCACAACCAACGCTAGCATAATCACACTCTTGTTTCTACTACGCTGTAGTAGAATCAAATAAGATTTACTTTAATTCTAAAATTCTTAACTATAAACGTTTTTAGCTTCTATTCAAATCATTCAAGATTTTTCCTCCTCTCGTCCCGTCACTAGTGCGATCCATTTGCGTGGAAAAATTTAGCAAATTTATCTCGTGGATGGCCGGCAGCGACCATCGCAGCGCGACGTCAAGGGACAGTTCAACTGCATACGAGCAAAGTCGCCTCGCCTGCATTCCGCAGTGCTTTATACGGGTGATTTTATTTACGAATATTTTAGGAATATATATTTTTTGTTGTGTAATTTATCTTTTTTTGTATTATTTAGGGAAAAAATTGGATATAAGAAAATTCTTTCGGATACATGTTTATTTCTATACATAATTAAGATTTTTTAAATCTGAAACCTTATTTTATCTTGTTGTATAGATTTAATCTAATTTTATTAGTTCGATTTTTCCTGGTTTATTTAACAAAACACGGCGTCAGGTTCCGTTCAGTAAACATTATATCGATAAAAAAATTGACCAAAGAAGCTTATTACAAGGTTCACTATCTATCGGAATGACGTCAACATATACATTAGCAGCAGCAACAACGTATACATTAGCTACATAGTCTTTTTTTTAGCTTTATGCTGTACACTGTACATAGCAGGGTTGGCAGAAGGAAACTAGGGACACTATGTTGTCTGTTAAGATACTTCAGGAGTCAGTAACAATGCAAGAGGCAGAACTTAACAAGCATGAGTAGCGGAACTTAACGACGCGCTTTGCCTCGTTACCAGAACGAAAATATTAAATATTTAATTTCCTCGAGTAGGAATCGAATCCACAACCTATCGCGTTTACAGTCGCACGCTTGTACTCCTGCGGCACGACTGTTCCCTGCTGTTTCATCTTTCCGTTGTTTTTTATAGAAATATTTTAAAACAAAATTTAGGCTAACACCTCTCGGTGTTATCAAAGATCTCTTGACTGCTCGAGTGCAAAAGAATCAAAATAAAGAAAATTGCTTATAAACAACGTCGAGTACATCGTAAAAGGCGTCCTAATTTACTACCTAATAGAAAGAACACAAGTTTTCACCTTTCAAGCCGCTCCGGCAAAGTAAATATGTGCTCCCCTCAATTCTCTTATCTTCCCACTGCTAAAAATGTTGGTAGTAGAGTAAGTATGTGTGTTTTAAATCATGCGGGCTCTATATATATGTGTGTGTGTGTGTGTGTGTCTGTGTTATATTTATATTTGTTCATATGTATATATTATGTATTCATATTATATATGTGGGTATTTGTATTTTTTTTATTATTAATTTTTTTTCTTTACGATAACGAGGGTCTAAGGTGAAAAAAGATTTAATAGAATCTAAAATAGTTTTATTATTATTTAACATAATGTATATATTTGATATGTATACATGAAAAGTTAATACGTACAAACCAAATAAAAAGGCATGGCGAAGTGAGTGGCGTTGTGGGTTCAATCCAAACTTGGAGGAATGAGTTACATTGTTTTATTACCACGCTCTTGAGTGTCTTGAGAGTGTTTTAACACTAGGTTCCCTCTGCCTACCTTGCTACATGCGGGAAAAAGCGTGAAAGTGATATATCATTAAATTTTCTTTGACTATTGCAAATAGCAAAAAGTTAAGACTACTCTTGTTGTTGTTGCCGTTTACAGTGTCGAGTAAATTTGCTATTTATTCAGTTGTAGAGCTTAGTGGCGGCTAGCGACTGAATACATTATAATGTTCCCAGGATGGTTTTCTTTTCTTCATGTTTAAAGTTAAGTGCGGATTTAGTTTAAGAAGTTTTATATTATTTATTATAATATTTATATAAATATAAATATATATATATATATATATAAATATATATATATATATATATATATATA
>DWAN01003563.1:0-13251 GCA_018230445.1 Heliconius hewitsoni
CCTGATGCGAAACGCAGTGGCATAAAGCCACTACTTCACGCCGGTTTTAAATGTGGTAATGATCCGGTCGAGTCTGCCCATAATTATCAAGATAATTATCAAGAGTGCGCTTATAAAAACACATGTAGGTGGTTAGGACACTTAGATAAGAACCCTGTCACATTTTTTTTCTTTTTCTATATTGCTCTTTTTCTTTTGTAACTTTCCGCTCAACTTGTTAAATTTTATGGTGGAAATTAACGCCACGATTTGTTTTCTTATTCAAGCGATGAAAAAAATTAATTTTTCAACTGTCGCATTTACATGAGCACCTTGTCGCGTTGCCACTTTGCAATGAATTAATATCTAAATCTATAGTTACGATTTCTACAATAATTGTTATCTTGAGATTACCTTAAAAATATATCATTCCAAATTAATATTATTTTCTATATTGTTATTTAAAAATGTGCAATAAGGATATTTCAAACGTAGGTTCATAGATAATAGAATTTATTTAGATATAGTTATAATTATAGGAAATTCATTTAAAATTATTATAAGATTTTGAATTTATGTATAAAGTATTAATTTTAAAAGTTACATTTTATTTATAAACATTTGCCAATAGTATTGCTATAATATTATTAATAATATAATAAATTAATTTAAATTGAATGAGATTCATTTATTTCTTGTACTTTGTAGCTGAAACTATTGTTAGGTTTTTCATTAAATAATTATTACGTAAAATGTATTTTTTGAATACCTTTACTGTTTAAATATAACAACATAATACTTTAAAAAGCAACTATTGTTTACCACTCACTTTTCTATCATAAATCTTCTTTGCCATTTTTTCATCACTCATTCTTTCGACGTGCCCAAACCATCTGAACAAGTTCTTTATTCTGACCGTGACATCCTCGCTAGTACCTGCCATTTTGTGTATCTCCTTATTGAGGATTCAATCAATTAAGCTAACTCCACATATTTTACGAAGAGATCAGATCTCCACGGCATTCATTCAGTCGGTACGAACACTGCATTGCGTACGGCGCAAACCAAACGCGCAGCTATGCTGAAGTTTCGCCGTCTCATCAATGCAACTAAAACTTCGTTAATCCATTACTGGCAGCAAGACGCCTTTCCGCTTTCATTCCGTCCTTTCTTGATCTCTTTCAAAAAGCAGAACCTTTGTCTTATTTGCATTCAAGCAGAGTGCATGAAAGAAGAAGGTGTAACCATTATTTTCACACTCTTCTTTCAGAATGGTGACTAATGCCTACAACTCTTATTCTGTAGCTGCAATGACCACTGCAGTATCTGCGTACATCAGGCAATTCACATTCAAGTCACCTACTTTCACTCCCATATAACTTTGGTTCACTCCTTGGAGACAACTATCCAACTACAAATTGAACAACCAAGCTGACATGGCATGGAATGGAGTTTTAACACTAGGTTTTTTCTGCCTACCCTGCTATATGCTGTATTATACAGCATTAAGCTAAAAAAAATGACATTCCTATAATTCAGTGTTAATAATTTAAATATTTTTTCTTACAGTAATCAATATCCCTATTAGTCAATATATTACTAGACTGCTATTGGTCCCTTAATAACTTATACACAAAGAACACATTAAAATATATTATTATGAAAAAAAGTAAAAGTCATTTGGACAGATCTTTTTTCATGGAAAAGATTGTTAGATTATACAGGTTCTACAACTCTTCATGATCTCTATAATATTTGGAATCACAATGGCAATCAAACTTTGGTTGTGGTACATGAGTCATTCCGTCCCTTATATTTACTTCACCATCAATCCTTTTAGTCCATTCCTAGAAAAAATAAAAAAAAACATAGTAAAAAAAACATATTTAATTTTAGCATGAATATCAAATTTAATTTTTTATATACAGCTAACTGCTAATGCTCTTAGTTAGAAATATTATATGTAGGAAGACACTCCGTTACTTTCCAGATATTATTATTGGAATACAAGTGGAAATTTAACCCACAACCATTGCATTTGCAGTCAGACCTTGAGTTGCTTCATTCCAATGACAATACTTACTCTAAGCAATATAGCATGGTAACAAATTATGTGTTGAGGCAACAAATTGTCATTTACATATTGCTTTGCATTTCCAGCTATTTTGTGTGCTTCATCTTCATGTTCTCTCGCCCATTTTATTTTTTCTACTAAGTCTGACAAATCTCCTTTAATAGGTACATAATGTTCCCAAGGTTTTAATTGTTTATAGAAATGTTCATAGTAAGAGGAATTTTGTTTTAGAACTAAGCCACCACCAGACAGAAGATAGGGAAATCTATAAGCTGCTACAGTCCCATCAATATTGATTTGATATTTGTACTGTAAATTAAGAAATATATCAATAACCATTTCTTTGATAGTAGGTATAATAGCATCTCAATATATTAAATAACATACATCAAAAAATTTAAAAAATGAAATATGTGGCTGTTTTGGACCATATTCAGCTTCTTTATCTCGAAAGAAGAAAAAGTTTGTTAGAGAAGCATTAATTAGGTCAGGGTGTTTGTGAGCAATATCAATCAGTTTTAATCTTTCAATACGAGAATCGCGTCCACGCCAAAATGCACGATTTTCTCTATCCATCCATTTATATTCGATACTACCTTGTACTGACAAAGTGTCTATGGTAACTCTGAAAGTATATAATTAACACTAAATCAGATTTATTTAACTTGGCTTAAAGTCAAATAATTAAAATGATATAATATGAGAATGATACATATTAGAAATTTGCCAATAGTATTGCTACAATATTGCTATCCAATTTTTCCGCACTTTGCCTACCCATGCAGGTCAATGAAAATAATTTACATATTTTATATCATTCAAGTGAGGATCAAGTGACCATTGCATTTATACTCAGACGATGCTTCTTTCCCTTGTACTGTTGTGAAATTTATGCAATAATTGGTCTTATCAAGGTTTTCTGTAGGTTTTAGTTCTGTCTCCCCAACTTCAAAAGCTTAATGATGACCACACTTACCTTCCCATATTTTCTAATGTTGATTCAGTGATATCATAAGTAGGCATCACAATATCATTTGTTCCATCACTACCACACCAAGAAAATATAGGTAATAGTTCACTGTTTCTATGTATTAATGGCCAATCTCCAAGATTTATCACAAGTTCCATATCAGGTAAAATAACTTTTCTTGTCAATGAAAGTAAAATATTATCAGCAAACATATTAAATCCCACATGTTTACCGTAGCAATCTCTATGAATAAGGTTTTCTTTTATAACATAATGACAGAAACTTATACTCTCTGGCTTATGGTATTTTTTTATAATATTATCAATTTCAGTACTAATTTTTACATTCTTGAATGGTTTTAAATCATTGTCTATTTGATCATATGATTTAGGACATTGATAATTCGCGAGCCAGGCATCTAAATCTTCTTGAGGACAATTACATTGATCTGGTTGTATTGGACCTGAATTTTTAAAAATAATTTTACCAAATATAATTTAAAAATTATAAAAATAATTTAAGCAAATATTTCATAGTGTAAAACAATTGTTGTCTAGTAAAACTTTAAATCAACGATTACCTTCAAATTTATAGGGTGAATTTTGAATATGCTTGCTTTTATAATAAATACTGATAACGAGGTTAGCACAAGTTTCATATAATTTATAACGCACAATAAAGGTGCCATCCTTCCGATCCAAAGTGTTAATCCATATTCTACAATGACTACTTTTGAGAGACTTCCCACTTATTTCTACAGCAAATTTACTTGCAAACTCTCTGGAATATCTGCAATACGTAAAATATGCTATAAGCGTGCATTACCATTTACTATATAATTTAAAAATTTATACAAAATTTGATCTTACGATTTTTCGTTAAATGTAGTGAAATTTACGAAAAAATATCTCGCCGGCATCACAATATTTTTAGGTTGTAAACCAGGACCATGTATTTTTATTTCGTCACCAACAATTGTATTTAATAAAGAAAATAATATTAACAATAAAAAAAATATGTTACGAAGAGCCATTTCAAAACTTTCACTAAATATAAAATAATTAATAATAGAGTTGATAAATTTCTACTTCACACAGTATTTGTTTACATTTTTTACAATTTTGAGACTGACCGCTGACGTTATGTTTATGATATTTAGGTTTGATGTTGCTACAAAATTTAAAAATTATTATTTTTCACGTGACCAGCTGCGTTAATAAATGTTAGCGTACCTATCTTACAAATATATTAACAAAAAAATCTTAAAATACGGTACCAGAAATTAAAATAAGAAGTTTAGCGCTAAAACCGAACAAATGAAAATCAACACAACAGATAATATTTTAAGGTTGACTTGACAGTTGACGTTAGATCCAGAGTAAATTTTTGGCATTCTATCATGCCATTAACTTGAGAAAAGATATATGGAAAAGTTTTAATAAATATACCAATCTCGTAAAACTCACCTTTTTATTAATTGAAATTTTCACAATGTCTAATTTAAATATGAAACTTTTATGTAATGTACTTAGTAGAATGAGGTTTGTGTTTTATAACCACACTTTTACAAATGAAAATGTATAGAAATAATAAAAAGACCACTATTAATAATAAAGAATATAATAAATTGGTGTCTTGTGAATATTAGTATTTTAATATAAGGACATATTATTTTCCATACACATTACTAGTGCGCCCTTATATTATGTATTTATATTCATAATGTACTTAGAATACCCGTTATAATGATATTTAAATAATTTTCAGAATTGAGCATATGACAACAAGGACATGCTACTATAAACCGAAGTTTCGACCTCCACATTGGTATTTACCTAAAGAACGCGTAGTAAGTATCATATAGAAAATATCTTGATCAGTATAGTAGATATGTATTTTTATGCGAAGTTATGACATTAATTTGCTTAAATATCTTGAACATCATAATTGTTTCATTATTTGCATATATATCAATTTTTTTTTAATAATTTAATTGAAAATATATTTATAGATGAGTGAGGATATGCTAACACAAGAGAATAGAGATTTTATTGAGGAAGTGAAGCAAGATAAGTTAGGCTTGCAACAAAAATTAGAGTCGCCCATATTGAAACATGACCAACAAGATTTAGTTCAATGGGATCCCCAGACTCGTAGAGTTGGTTTGATAGCACGTAAAATAGGAAACTATCCATTATGGTCTAAAGATGGTAAAAAATTTCAAACAACTTTACTGCAGGTACTTGCAAATACTCTTGTGATATTATTTAATAAAAGGTATTCAGAGGACATCATGGTGTTGGACAATGAACATAATAATTGTGGGTTCAATCTATACTTGGAGGAAATGATTATATTAAAATTATGAATTATTATATTAAAATGATTCTTCCACTCCAGTATAGATACAAAGGATGGTGTAAAATTCTTCCACCATTTGTGAAATTTGGCAGAAAGCTGAAGGAAATGGAATGTTTAACCACTAAAAAGCATAAAGATGCTTTGCTTTACATAACATTATATGTTGGCTCAATTTGACTTTGGGGGAATAAAATATTTAATATTTACATTTTCTCACTCTGGTAATGATGCAAAGCTTGCTGGTTAGTTCTGCTCAACATGAAAGTGTCTCAAGAATTTGGTGGAAAGTGGGAAACTGAATTGTCTTAGTTTTATATTGTCTTACTTTTCTCAGGCTACCTTGCTATTTGTGGATTACAGTGTGAAGCAATCAATCAATCAATCATTTTAGTTTGTATAAATTATATCTGTATGTTTGGACTCTGGTCCTTTAACAAAATACATATGTAAACTCATCAAATATATTTAAAATATTTTTTTATCCAGAATATAATAATAATAAAAGAGCAAAGAGCACAAGACTCAATGTCTCCAGAATTAAGCGCTAAGTGGGAAATGGAGTTTCTTAACATTAAGTTCCCTATGCCTATCCTGCTGTGTGCGTGAAGCTGGTTTTTTCTGTTTGTTATTAATGAAAGAGGACATTATTCTTAAGACTTAAATTGTTATATTGTAACAAAAGTTTGGTGAAGTTGTTATAAGCAAGGAAAAAAACGATTTCCTCTTTTTTGGACTCGAAGAGAAAGCAAAAAGCAAAGGCATACTAATTGACTACATAATAGAGATATTAGTAGAGTTAGGAACACACATTGTCTGTCAAAACATTAATGTAAACAATATTTACTTAATATAGCAACATATAATACTGGTACATTAAAAAAAAATGAATATCTAATTAAGTGACATCAAAGTGAAGGTACCCTGACCACCTGACCACTTCTGTATAAGATTATTCATAAAAAAAACTTTGGGAAAGTATTTTATATAAGATGAATTCATTGGTATATTTGAACATATTTCTTAGACCCAGCAAACTAGCACTGTTATTACCTTACAAGGGTTTATAAAAATACTACAGAACGCTAATGTAAAAAACAAATACAGAAAGCTAGAAATCTCATAACAATCAAAGAAATAAACAAGCCCAATAAAGAGCGCAAAATAAAAAGTGTATTGAATAACACTCAAATTGTAATGGAAACTTACATTATATGAAAATCAACAAAACAAATAAAATAAAAAACGACATGACGAGATATAAACAAAATGTATAAGAAGAAAAAGTATAAGGGACAGGAAAAAAACAGAGATTGGAAAAGTTATTGATAAAACAGGAAATACTAAAAAAGCCATCAAACAATTTAGGAAAATAAAGAGACTAGATGCTTTCTCTGCTCCTATAAAAAAAAACTATGTTTATCAGAAAAGTTAAGTAAATTTGAATAAATAGCTTTCGTTCATGAGGGCTAGTATGGTGAGGATACTACTACAAGTCAATTAGATGTTACGGTAATTGAGGGTCTAGAAGAGCCATTCCGAAGATCATAACCTTCGCTCCTACGTGTCAATATTTGGATAGATTGTTGGTGGTCGTCGACTATATTGATTGTGGTGCAATTAGATTATATTGTTTCGTAATATCCTTATTGCCTATTCTTCTCTGTAGGAAATAGCTAGTCACGGAATTTTCATTTGCCCCGTTAAAAAACCTGCCAATGGCGTTGTCCACGATGTCAGATTAGTAGATGCATCTCGCGCTCTTAATGGTCTGGATCACTGATCACTACTGACGCATATGTAAGTTCCTGAGATTCGTTGATGATCAGGGCGCTCGAAGTTTCTCTCTATCTGTATCGTTTTCTAATAAGGCCCGCTTTTTCTGCTTGCGTTTAGACCAGAGTGTGAGGGAAATCTATTGGGATGGAAGCACCTGTTTATTCCGACCTTCTCAGGGAGCGAGTCGGCGATGGTCTGAGCAGATTGCCTAATAAAATTTGTTGAGCGCGTATTTCATAACCAGTGGACATCAATAGGATCTTGCTAGCTTTTGACTGGTCACGAGGTTTAGGCCGAAATAGTGCATTTGGAAGATGTTTAATCTGTCGATAAAGGGCAGTTTGTTGATATCCCCGATGAGTGTAGGTGTTTTGATGTTGTTTTTTTTGTCTCCCTTACAATTGCTGTGTACTCTAGGAAAACGTTTTGCATGAGTTGCATAGCATTGGTTGCTGAAGGTAGCTCGAGTGTTGTTACTTGGCTATATCTGCTATGACTCTGAGAGAAATTTCTGTTAAGACACTCCAGAATATATACCCACTTACATAGAAAATTAAGTATTAAAGTGGCTAAAAAATAAAACATAGAATTTGCTCCAAAATTTGCAGAATAGGTTTCAGTGTTTCGTTCCAGGTTGTTGATTAAAACATTCTTTTATATAAAATACAATACTGTATAAAATTTTAAAAATATTTTTTTAGGTAGTAGACAATCATGTCATTAAATATATACCCCCAGAAGAATTTAGACCAATGAAAACATCTAAAGTTAGCTGGAAGGAAAAACGCAGACTAGGCTGCCTTTTAGTGGGATCGGAAACAGTTGACCCCAGCACAGTAACTAAAGAGTATTGCGGTCTCTTCAACAGTGTGGGAATGTTACCAAAAAGACATTTATGCAGATTCATGGTCTCACCTCATTCACAACTTGCGACTGGGACACCTTTGCTTGCTACTCACTTTAGAGTTGGCGACTTTTTAGATATCAGAGCCAAAACGTGAGTAATCTTATACAATTATATCTAATTAGATATTTATGTGAAATTTACATTTTATAATAATACCTAAGAACATATTTAACATATATTGTGTAAAGAATATTTTTAGTGTGCCATTTTTGCCATAAAAACACGAAATCTTTAGAGAAGTTTAACTAAATACAATAGGTAAAACTGCATTTAAACTGTTTAAGCCGCACTACACAAAAAATAACACTGTATTATCAAAATATTGTGCAATTGTGTTGAGAACCCAAGGAGGTCTCCCAAAAAAAAGTAATCTAAATCAGAGACCTCGATTTTTTTCTCGTCTGCTTCACGTGGAATGCTCAATATACAGATTTTACTTAATTAACTTTTCTATATTAAGATTGTTTGTTGATAGTTAATATCTTTTTCAGAATGGATCGTGGATTCCAAGGAGTAATGAAAAGGTGGGGTTTCAAGGGTATGCCTGCGTCACATGGTGTCACCAAAACTCATAGGCGCCCAGGAAATATAGGTGCTGGAGGAAATAAAGCTAGAGTGTGGCCTGGTACTAAAATGCCTGGTTTTATGGGAAACAGGTTGGTATTTACAATGCAAATTTATTAAATATACAAGGCATTGTAAAAATAAGTAATAAATAGTGAAGCAATAAGTACTTGTCAATTTTTGAAATTGCTTTTGATAAAAATAAATGTATCAATACAAGTCCTATATAAATAATTTATAAATAATCCTTAAAAATAGTCAAAACGAGTAATTTTTTTTATTTAAAAAATATATTTGAATACAGCAATAATTGATTACATGTTTTTTAGATGGCGAACACTACGGGGTGTACAAATTCTTAGAATAAATACAAAGTATAATGTACTTTGGACATTAGGGGTAGGTATTCCTGGCGAGACTGGAGCTATGTGCTATTTGTTTGATACAGTGTTACCCTTAAAGAAATTAAAAACGCCACCTCCATTCCCAACACAACCACTAATTGAAGATTTACCCTTGGAATATTATGATGGATCAATACATCCATTTGAAGAATCTACAATTACTTTTGAGGAATCTTAGAGAAATTTAGATTAATACAACTTATATATTTTCATTTTGCTCTTAACAAATAAAACAAAAATTAAGTAAAACTAGAAAACACGTGGTTGTATTCTACACCTCTTAAAAAAGGAATTTTATTTATTAATAAATGTAGCTATACACTATATAATTTTTCTAGTATTCTGAAGAATGACAATTACTATAATTGGCTACAAAAAAATCTTAAAATGCTATGTTCTAGTATTAGTTACTTCATATTATGTAAAAAATATATTTGGAAATAAAAAATAAAACAATAAATTTGTTTTTATACAATTTCATTTATTTTTACAGCATCTACTTAACCTTATGCTTGATTTAATACAAAAAATTGTATTCTAATTAATTGTAATTAGTATGACACTAAAAGTAATTAAGCAATGTCAATACATTTTTCAGTATTACTGATCGATTTTCATGAATGCTTTTCATATGTTAGATTTTCACACAAACTTTGTGTCCATTTTTAAATATATAACTCAATTACATGAGATCAAGCTAATTTTACTTGCACATACAATAATATTCACTCTCACAATTAATAAAGTATTCCTAAAATATATTACTCTACTGCTGATTGGGTGGTTGGAACCCGTAACCTGGATATGGTTGTGGGCCTCCTGGTGGTGGGGCACCTGGAGCAGGAGCTCTAGCATATGGATAGGGGGATGGGGGATATTGAGCAGGAGGGTAGCCTTGTTGATATGCATGTGGAGGGTAAGCTCCCCCTGCTGGGGCATAGCTTTGAGGATTCTGTGGATATGATGACTGAGGAGGTGGAGCAGTCGATACGGATGGAGCTGGACTCCCAGGCTGTGATGATGGATTAGAATAGGGGGGCTGTGTGGCTGGTGGATAGGGTGATGGCTGACCTGGAGGAGGGTACTGTTGTCCAGGGGGGCCACTCTGAGGTGGTGCACCCGATGCCACTGTTGAAGGAGGGACATTATTTCCATGAGAACTAGAGTTATAAGTAGGAGACTGGGCTGAAGGAGAACCATAACCTGTGCTTGTAGGATTTTGTGAGGAGTAGCCACTGGGAGGTGGTTGAGGAGACCTATTAGGTTGTGATACTGGTGTTGCGCTGTATGTTGGTGTTGTATTTGGAAATGGTTGTGATTGGTAAGGTTGTGGCTGTGATGTGGTGGAGTTGTATGAGCTAACACCAACATTAGGATAATTAGGACCAGACTGTGGAGGTGGATAACCAGAATTCCCTGTGTATGCTGGTTGACTTGATCCTCTAACTGGGTAGGGTGAGCCCGCTGCAGCTGGACTGCCTGGTGGAGGTGCATATGGCTGTTGACTAGATGATGGTGGATATCCTGGCCCTGGATGAGTGGAAGGAGGGTAATTACTGGGAGCAGTAGTAATAGGTGGTCCATATGTAGAGTTAGGAGGGTAGCCCTGAGGTTGTTGAGGTGGGTTAGGGGGTCCATAACCTTGTCCTGGTGGTCCATATCCACCCTGAGGAGGATAGCCAGGAGCACCTTGGTATTGTCCTTGATATTGGTTCTGTGGATAAGGCCTTTGTCCATATGACTGTGTTGGTCTTGTTGGTGTAGAAGAAACACCTGATGGTGGTCTGTAGGGCTGTTGTGAGCCTGGCACTTCTGCTCCACTAGTTGGTGGATTCAAAGGACCTTGTTGTACATTTCCAGCAGCTAATTGGTGAGGTGGCTAAAAATAATTAAATATAAATTGACTACACACACCGACAACATTTAATCCATTAAATGTTGTCGGTGTGTGTCACAAAAATTGGTATAATTTCAGGTTTCTTGTCAAGTTGTTTTTTATATATTAGTATCAGCTCTAGAAATTAACTTTGCAACATTGGTGGATGGGGCTGTAACCATAATCGAAGAAGGGCATAACTACCTCTCAGTAATTCAATCTTTGGGTGTATAAATTTCGGTAATTTATCAGTTTGTTCAATGCTACAGAGATGGGATCTTACCTGCGGAGGTGACAAGGCAGTAATCGGAACACAAAGGCCCAATTTTGTGAACTTTAAGAAATTGTTGAGAAACAGTTGTTCAAACCCAAAAGTGGCTGAGGTGCGTAATGTTAATATCAGTAAACAGACAGTTAGGTTTATTCAATTCGTAGCTTATGATAAACGTAACAAATACGAAGAAAAGATATATTTTTATACACATCTACGCCATATGGATAAAATATATTTTGCAAACACATGTTAATCAGTTTTATCATATTTTATTAATTTCATTCAACCTTAACAAAAACGGTAATCAAAATAGTTTTACTTACCGGCAAGAGTATGTTAAGATTCTGATTAGTATCGGCCACCGTTGCTAAATATACTAAATTCCTGTGTAACACTTGCTGGTATTGGTGACATTCCATGAGTTGACCTTTAGCTTGATATTCTTGAATAGTCTGTATAAGATGAGCATTCTCGTCTAGCATTTTCTGAATTTGGGCTGGTGTCAATTGAGGTCGATTGCCTCTAGGTGCAAAAGCGACCGACATATTTCGATTTTCTTATAGGCCTTATAATAAAAAACTATACAATAAAATGGGCAAAATATTATATAACATATTCTAACATACGAACACTACTTAATTTAACAAACTCACAATATTATAACTTGTAAATACAAAAGAAAGCGTCAGCGGTCAGCAGTATAAGAGCGGGGGAAAGCACAGAACACATATACCCAAAGGGGAAAGTGAATTCTAAATGTTACCAGTTGCCACACTGCGATTTTAAATTTACAAAGATTTAACATACATACAGTAACAAATGTTGAAGGCAGGGCTTGTTAACGTTACCAATTCACATTTAAAATTAAAGTTAAATTAACGTTACTGGTAACTCGGTTATTATTTTGTAGCGATACTTGCAACCTTAACGGAAAAATACCGTAATAATAAGGTTAAAATTTCGTTAAATCTTAACGTAAAATTTAGTTTACTTCGAAAGTGGCGATAAAAGTAACGGTAAAAATCATCCTATTATTTAGTTACTTTATGCGACGTTGCCGTTTTCTCCTTGTTGGTTGGCGGGCGGACGGCGGCTCTCCTGCACCGTCGCGCGCTGTTGCCACGTCGTAATGAAGCATTAGAATACGCTTGTATATTTATTCAACCTATTCAACTAATTGACGCATACATAACGTGCCCATTTTTTGGTCGGCTCAAAACGGGACATTGGAGGGTTGCTTTCCGTTTTTTTACAGGTTTGGTTTTCTTAGATTGGATTTCGTTTTCTATGAGTGAATTTCGTCTTTTTTTAATAATTTTATAGTGTTTTCGTTTTTTACGATAGTTTTTGTTATTTTAGTACCCTAAAGTTTTAATTGTTCTCGACATCTGAGACGTGCTTTCTTTATAATATAATTGACATTTTCATAATGTTATATTTCTGTTTTTCCAAAATAGTGTGTATTCCGCGATAACTGCGGAAGAACTTGTTTCGATCATCGAAATAAATTTAAATGCCATTCGGAAAAAACGGGACTTTTGTATTTTTATATTATATTAGGATGTCCCGAAACATTGGCATATCTACAGAGACACTCAAGGGAAAAACGAGACAGTCTTATTCAAAACGGGACGTCTGGTCACGTTACGCATATAATATTTTGTGCATTAGTGTATGTTGTCTAAGCATGTTGTTTCTTTTATTAATTGACAATATTTTTATGCAACATCTTTAATAAAGTACTAGTAACCTTGCTGCTTCGCCCGCTTAAACTATTGAATTATTTATTTAATACACTGAATTACGTAATTTTTTTATACGTATATAATGTATGTTTGCAGTGCACTTAAGATTTCCAATATGAAAATTATAAAAACCTTAGAGTCGCCTTCTTTTGTCTATTTGTCAGTTAAGTTTCTGAAATTAACGTGACTGACAAACGCACTGACAAACAGACATTTGTCTGTTGTTTAATATGTAGTTTGCAACTTTTTTTAACATTTGTTTCAATGGGTTCATTTCTCCTCCTGGGTAAATGTGAGATACAGTGTGTATTTTAGATCTCC
>DWAN01003564.1:0-13248 GCA_018230445.1 Heliconius hewitsoni
CCTCCAGAATTCGGCAGAAAGTGGGGAACGGAGTGTCTTAACACTAAGTTCCCTCGGTAGACAGAGGCTTCTCTGTGCGGGATACAACATGAAGCTGATTTATTTATTTTATTTATATGTTTTTTTAATAATAATCTAAATAACGATTGAATGTAATTTTGTAAATTTGCATAAACTATTTACAAAATCATTTTATTATTATATATATTAAACTAAATTAAATAAAACAACAAAAATATCATATAAATAACATTACCTAATCACGAAACGACACACTACGTATCCAAGCAACTAGTCAAAGAACCACTGACGGTGCTGTCTGTACCTACGTACAAATTTAATAATAACGAACAAGTTCCCATATCCATATGTATTCGATCCGGTTAGTTTTCGTGACGGCGACGGTGTTAGGTAAACAAATTAGTGCAGTGTAGTCATGTGACTCCCGAGATTTGTTTCTTAGGCTACGTTCATAATGTGAAATTTTTTGAAATGGTTTATTTCAATTTTATAAGTAAAATTTACACAACACTTCGTCGACTACAAGTCGTTGGCTGTGGCTCAATGTCTGACTGTAAGCGTGACGGTTGTGGGTTTGATATTTTTACTTTTGTTCGTTCTTTTTAACAAGACAAAGAGCGGCTTGTGTTAAAAATGCAAAAAGGTATTGTCTTGACACTTGCTTTTTTCTATCTACTATGCTCTATGTGGAATACAGCGTGAAACTAAGACAATAAGTAAAGAAAAAAAATAGAGAAGAAAAAAATAAAGAAGTCATACTTGATAGCTTATTGTATATTTTGTATTAGATCAGTCGTAGCGCAGTCAAGTGTGTGACTCTAAACGCGACTGCGATTCAGGCTCATTCCTCACTCGAAGAAATGAAATATTTATTTAAATTTATATTTTTATTACTTCGTTCTGGTGTCGAGGCAAAGGACGGCGTTGAGTCGCTACTTAACAGGCAATGCCTCCGGAATTCGGCGGAAAGTGGAGAACGGAGTGTTTTAACACTAGGTTCCTTCTGCTTACCCCGTTGTGTGCGGAGTACAGTGTGAAGCTGATCTTTTTATTATAGCCATTGTATTTTTTTTATAAAAAAAAAATGTTTTTGTGTCTATTGATACATATTTAAAATTGTGTTATGCATTTTGAATTATTTTAAATCAATCAATCACTGTTCTATCAATTTTCTCCACGTTTTCTTTGTCTATTAACGTCTTTTTTTTCAATTTCCATTTTTTTATTAACTTTTAAAAACTAACCTAATAAATATGTGGAACATTCAACTTATGAAATGTTTTGTAATAAATAAAGCACTAATTTGTTTTTCTTAAGATCATTTTTATTTCAAGTCGTAAGCTACGGTTATTTTAGTATATTTCAAAGGCACACTTTTAATTAAGTATTCATTTGTTTAGTCAGAAATTCATACTAATTAAAATACCAAGACACTACAGTGGATTATTGTTAAGAAAGGAAATTTAATGAAAGTATTATGTAAAGCTCTCTTCGTTTTTGTTGTCAAGTTGAGCTTAATATTTTAAAGGATTGGTGTTTTCGTTTTCTTTATATTACCATAGGCATGGAGGACGAACGAATAAATAAATCAATTCTTTAACATCTTTGAACCTATGATAGAAATATTTAAGAAATATAAATTTATAGATATACTTATGACTTACTTAAAAGAAAAATATTTTTAATATATATTTTTTTCCCATTCGACGTGAAATAATGTTGAAACGTCTAATATATCACCCAAATTTTTACCATAAATTCGACGGTTTGCTATTTATATATGGAGTTGAAGTCCAGTAACGATTTATAATCGAAAGTTATAAACAAAACATGGTAAATATTAATAATTTATAGGTTTTCAATTAACAATATTCATCTAATTTGAATTGGTTTAAAATTTATTATTATAATGTGAATATCTATCGGACATCAATGAAATTTGTTTGTGGTTACGATATTTACATTGTGAGATATATCGTTAGCTGAATTTAATAATATACCAAAATTACTGATTATTTGCATAGTTTCAAAATTGTAATGCTGTATAGGATAAAGTTAATGTTTGTTGCGGTTTAGGACTAGATACAATATATGCACGAGAATATGCACGAAAAACAAAAATAGACACATGTTTACTACTCGGATACACATGCCCTGCTATGGCATGACTTTCTAATTATTTCCTCATAAGTTTCAAATTGGTATTAAAAAATCTAAATGTAGTATGAGGCCAGTCGTGGCGCAGAGGCACAAACTATGACAGCAAATTCGACTAGTTGTAGGTTTGAACCCCACAAATTAGTGCAGTGTAGTCATGTGACTCCCGAGATTTGTTTCTTAGGCTACGTTCATAATGTGAAATTTTTTGAAATGGTTTATTTCAATTTTATAAGTAAAATTTACACAACACTTCGTCGACTACAAGTCGTTGGCTGTGGCTCAATGTCTGACTGTAAGCGTGACGGTTGTGGGTTTGATATTTTTACTTTTGTTCGTTCTTTTTAACAAGACAAAGAGCGGCTTGTGTTAAAAATGCAAAAAGGTATTGTCTTGACACTTGCTTTTTTCTATCTACTATGCTCTATGTGGAATACAGCGTGAAACTAAGACAATAAGTAAAGAAAAAAAATAGAGAAGAAAAAAATAAAGAAGTCATACTTGATAGCTTATTGTATATTTTGTATTAGATCAGTCGTAGCGCAGTCAAGTGTGTGACTCTAAACGCGACTGCGATTCAGGCTCATTCCTCACTCGAAGAAATGAAATATTTATTTAAATTTATATTTTTATTACTTCGTTCTGGTGTCGAGGCAAAGGACGGCGTTGAGTCGCTACTTAACAGGCAATGCCTCCGGAATTCGGCGGAAAGTGGAGAACGGAGTGTTTTAACACTAGGTTCCTTCTGCTTACCCCGTTGTGTGCGGAGTACAGTGTGAAGCTGATCTTTTTATTATAGCCATTGTATTTTTTTTATAAAAAAAAAATGTTTTTGTGTCTATTGATACATATTTAAAATTGTGTTATGCATTTTGAATTATTTTAAATCAATCAATCACTGTTCTATCAATTTTCTCCACGTTTTCTTTGTCTATTAACGTCTTTTTTTTCAATTTCCATTTTTTTATTAACTTTTAAAAACTAACCTAATAAATATGTGGAACATTCAACTTATGAAATGTTTTGTAATAAATAAAGCACTAATTTGTTTTTCTTAAGATCATTTTTATTTCAAGTCGTAAGCTACGGTTATTTTAGTATATTTCAAAGGCACACTTTTAATTAAGTATTCATTTGTTTAGTCAGAAATTCATACTAATTAAAATACCAAGACACTACAGTGGATTATTGTTAAGAAAGGAAATTTAATGAAAGTATTATGTAAAGCTCTCTTCGTTTTTGTTGTCAAGTTGAGCTTAATATTTTAAAGGATTGGTGTTTTCGTTTTCTTTATATTACCATAGGCATGGAGGACGAACGAATAAATAAATCAATTCTTTAACATCTTTGAACCTATGATAGAAATATTTAAGAAATATAAATTTATAGATATACTTATGACTTACTTAAAAGAAAAATATTTTTAATATATATTTTTTTCCCATTCGACGTGAAATAATGTTGAAACGTCTAATATATCACCCAAATTTTTACCATAAATTCGACGGTTTGCTATTTATATATGGAGTTGAAGTCCAGTAACGATTTATAATCGAAAGTTATAAACAAAACATGGTAAATATTAATAATTTATAGGTTTTCAATTAACAATATTCATCTAATTTGAATTGGTTTAAAATTTATTATTATAATGTGAATATCTATCGGACATCAATGAAATTTGTTTGTGGTTACGATATTTACATTGTGAGATATATCGTTAGCTGAATTTAATAATATACCAAAATTACTGATTATTTGCATAGTTTCAAAATTGTAATGCTGTATAGGATAAAGTTAATGTTTGTTGCGGTTTAGGACTAGATACAATATATGCACGAGAATATGCACGAAAAACAAAAATAGACACATGTTTACTACTCGGATACACATGCCCTGCTATGGCATGACTTTCTAATTATTTCCTCATAAGTTTCAAATTGGTATTAAAAAATCTAAATGTAGTATGAGGCCAGTCGTGGCGCAGAGGCACAAACTATGACAGCAAATTCGACTAGTTGTAGGTTTGAACCCCACTCGAGGGCATTAATCAGCTTCACGCTGTATCCCGCACACCGAAGGGTAGGCAGAGGGAACCTAGTGTTTTAGACACTCCGTTCCCCACTTTCTGCCGAATACTGGAGGCATTGCGTGTTGAGTGGCAGAACTTAACGCCGATGGCATTAAATATTTATTTAAATTGATATTTTCATATTTTCGCTCTGGTGTCGAGGCAAAGCGCGACGTTGAGTTACGGAACTCAACACGCCAGATTTCGTCGAAAAGTGGGGAATGGAGTGTCTTCAAACTAGGTTCCCTCAGCCTATCCTTCCGTGTACGGGAGACAGCGTGTCGCGGATTTTTATTTTTAAATATAATATGTTTCTTGTAGTAATATACAACAAACGGCTCACACGGGTCTTAATTTTTTACGTATATAATGTGGTTCTTTAACTTCAAGAGATATCCCTTACATCAACACCATTCAATTATATTGAGTACGCTTGCAAATCAGATCAGGATTGGTCGATTCCATTGATATTCAAGTGACGAAAACTTGGTGCGGATATTGAGAATGAATTAGAAACGGAATGATGGGCGTCATGAGTCGTCATTATTGAAATTGTACATTAAAATTCAATCACGGTTGCCAAATCAAATTTGTTTTGTTACGTATATTTTGCATCCGCAAGAACTGTAATATTTTTTTTATGTAAATATAAATATTATATTTTTTTTTATATATTTTCATGTTATAAAGTGTTTGTAAGTTTAAAAATAAGAATTGAAAAAAAATATACGAAAAGAAAAAAAAGGACTTAGTATTTTGAAATATAAATAAAATACATATAAATTTTAATTAAATAAAAATAAACCTATTGATATAAAAAGGATTTGTCTTTTTTATAACAAATATTTTTCTATTACATTTAAAAAGACAGAAACATAAAAATAAATAACTATCCTATATTAAAAAAAGAAAAACAAAATTTTCGTATTACTGTGGACGTGGCTTTGGAAACGTCGGTGTCATTCAGTGTGAGCCGAAATTTCGTCACTAAACTCGATGATTACACGCGCAAAGGGTTCTCGTCGTATATGTGATGAGTTTGTTTGATAACTATGTTAAGTTCTTTTCATGTTAATTTATTCTGAACTCCATTAACATCATGTTAAATTTAAGGTATGTTGAAGTTATTTTTTTGTTTCTTTTCCGCGTCATAGTGCCTAATACGGAAAAATATGTTAGTATTAGTTTTCTTTTTTTTTTTTAACTTTCTGCGTAACACGAGGATAATGAAAAAAAATTGACAATCAACTGATCCGGGATTTGTTCTGATAGGGAATCGAACCTATAATCATTTTGTGTTAAGTGAGATATTCCCAATTATGAAACGATGGCGGCGATGTGAAATTTATAAATGTTTTTTATTACGTACCTACAATTATTTACTAATTGTGCGCAACAAACATAATATCTTTGTTACAGTTTGCCGCTTTCTGATAGTTAGGCTTGACTTATCTAAATCTTAAAGATCATAAAGAGAGCGACCAAAAGGTGCCTACATTATAGAGATATACTTATATTTTATGGAATTAACTTAGTGATATATAAAAAAAAAATATTTACATTTGGTAATAACAACGCGACATAGAAAATACTCTTCAATAAATAAATATGTAAAACTTTATTTATCAGAGTTTCAAAAATACAGATTAGCTTATAGAGTTAGCATATGTTTTAAATGTTGCCACTATTGCCGTGCAGGTCCATCCAGAACCTGTATAACGATAAATTGAATTGTACTAGGTGTTCTTATGTTGCAATTAGAATGATTACTCAGACTAAATCCACCAAAAACTTTTTTTTTTAAATAAATAAATTTATATAACTAGCTAGCTTGTTGCTAGCTTCACGCTTTATCCCTAGCGGGGTAGTCTGAGAGATACAATGTATTATATTGTTACTAAAATACGAAGGTCGAAAATTGTGGATCGAAATATCACATAATTTGGTGGATAAATAAACATGTATTGTCTTAACACTAGGCTTATAATTGTAGGTCTTATAATTCTAGTGAAGGGATATTTTTGTCTGAACATTAGTCATGTCATATTTTATCATAAATGCGTCATATAAGTATGTTTATAATTTTAAGTTTTATAATCTCAGTACAAGTATAAATGTTCCATTATATTATTTGTTAGGGTAAGAACAATAGGTTTTCGTTGCTTGATCAATGTGTGAATAGCTAAACATATTGCAATGCGTTCATAAATTTAAAAAATAATATAAAATTTTACTAAGCATTGAATTTTTCTGTTTTACGTGTGAATTGTAAATTTATAAAAAAGTAATTAACATTCGGTAGTAAACCAATATTAGAGTAGGTATTCAAAAATTTGAGACAAAAGATAAAAAATTAACACGTTCACTCCGTTGTGCGATGTAAAGCGCCTCATAACTGACTTATGACGGCAGTAGAAACTGTATTTATTTTCTTAGAGCGAGAAGTGATTAGATTAATATTCATAGACCTGTAACTAAGGCGAATATGATTTAAATATATTGATTTCTCGATAATGTCTAGTTCAATTTTGTTATTTATAAGTAATTAATTTAAGCGCGACTGTGGTTGTAGGTTCCATCTCCACTCGAGGAAATGAAACAATTTTATTAATTTATATTTCCATACCTTTGCTCTGGTTTCGAAGGAAACAGCGTAGTAACGTTCCACCACTTCACACGCAATGTCTTCAGAATTCGACGGAAAGTGGAGAGCGGAGTGTCTTTACACTAGGACCCTTCTGACTACACTGCTGTGTACGGGATACTGCGTGCCGTTGATTTAATTTTTGATTTTAATTAATCTAAATTACGAGTGGACCAGATGGAATCTCTCGAAAAACCCTCTGCGCATATACTCCAAAGCTAATACTGGTACTAACGCGTTTGTTTTTTCTGTCTTACTCAGTAGAAGAGCGAACTTACCGACCCAATGAATGACCCAATCTGACCCTACTAACTTTAGCTATCATTGCACCTCTGTGTTTTCTAAGCCGATGATCTTCTAGTTTACTTATTGCAACTCACCACTGGAATGGGGTTATTAAACTGGTCATGGCGAAGATCTCGAATTAGCTTACTGGCTTCGTCAAAATTTATGCAAGTGAATCGACAACTTTCTTACTAAGCGTAGCGTTCGATCACTGTCGACGGTTTCTGGCGTCTGGTATGCCTTGCTAGCTCCTACAATATTCTTGGCATCAATGACCTGTTCTTCCACATCATTGTTGTCATCCTATACAGACGATCACTCAGTGATAGCTGAGTGGTAGCCGTATACTCCGGATTCTTCTCCACGTTAAATGCCGGCAACGAACCTATACCTTCTCCTGCCTCTCTCTCTGGCGGTTGTCTTGCCATTAGGTGACCCGTACCGTCACCTTTTCTATAAAAAATAGAAAACAATGTAGTGTCGAGTTAAGACTTAATATGCCTCATAAAATAAAAGCAATAATGCGCAAATACCTTTTCCACAGTAGAGCCTTAACTGTTTAAAATTGTTTTTTAGCTTATTTCTTCCACTGCTACAGCAGCAGAAAACGCACAACCGTAGCAGTACATGCGATCTAATTACTCCACCAAGAGATATTTTTTATGTATAACAAAATTCATTTTTAATTAAGCTCAGTTCAAAACATCAGCTACTACTATCCTAAAACTATGAAATATTCAGAACTACATTAAAAAGCGCGATGTAAAGTTTTATGTTATTTTGTTAGGGTGCTTTTGTATAATAAATGTAAAAATATTATTATATAAATATTAATAATAGTAAATATAATTTGTCTATTATTTATAATTTTAAAAGCAAATTTGTAATGTATGACTGTGACGTAGTGCTTGTGGCTTCAATTCTCACGTGTGAGGATAATTATGTATTAAAATAATATTTTCCTCTCTGACTACCCCGCTAGGGATAAAGCGTGAAGCTAAGTTAAGTTAAGTTATAATATTTTAATCTAGGATATTTAAAACGAGGTCATCGTGGTGCAGGGGCACAACCGGACGACTGTAAATGTGACGGTAGTGAGTTCAATTTCCATTTCGTTACATTTAATATTTTTATTTCCTTGGTCTGGTAACGAGTCAAATTAAAGCACAATTTTAAGATCCGCCACTCAGCACACAATGTCTCAAGAATTCGGCTGAATGTAAGGAATGGAAATAAGCAGGTTCGAGATTAACTACTAAGAGCGAGGTACGGCGTGAAGCTTAAACATTTAAGTATAATTTTTTCAGCTCCAAGTTTCACCAATGCTAATCAGAGTAGGTAAAGAAATTCGAGTGCTAAGACACTCCTCAGGTCTTTTATTCGGAGTTCGGGAAGAGTTGCCTTAGATCAACCTGGAAATGTAAATAATTATATAGATATACGTATTTATTTGTATGTATGTTTATTTAGTAACTGTATAGTATTAGTTATTGTATGTATTATGTATATTGTATTAGATAATCCTTTTTTATATATTTTTTTTTATTGTGATCTTATTCCGCTGTTTGCACTCATCCACTTCCATGGGTTGGCTGGAAGGGATTTCTTTTAGAAATAAGCCGTAGTAGCCAGCCAGTGTATTTTACAATTTTTTTTTATCTGTGCAATATACATATATATATTTATTTAAATATATACATTCTTACTGGTATTTTAATATCCATTCAGTTTGGATAAGCCATCAGGTCCTTGCAATCATCCGAAATTTATAGAAATTTTGTGAAATTGAAGAACGGAATTTCTTAGCACTATTTATACAAAAAATAACTTCACAAAATTTTCCTTACAGAAATTTCTACTTAGTAATTTTATTTTTGGGGATCAGTTTCGGCAGAGTGGATAATGATACTAACGTCAGGGGTAAAAGGCAAGTCAATGGCTTACCGTTGGTTTATCCATATGGAGCTACTTACAAGGTAAAATACTCGTATGTATAATAAATAGTACGAAATTATAATAGTATAGAAAATTTATTTTTGGAATCTTCGTGGTATAGTGAAAAGGCATATAGCTTTAAATGCGATGGTTGTGGGTTCGATCCCTACTTGAAAAATGATTTAATTTTAAATTATTTCTCTTTCCCCTCTCAGGTGAACGAAGCAAAAGAATTAATTTTTTATTTAATACATAACAATTTAATGAAGACTTAATTTCTTCATCAATGTCTTCATTGACATTTTTATCATTATTTTCATTGTCATCATTTTTATTTTTTTATTATGTGAAACCATTATCTTTACTTCGATCATGAAACTGTCTATACATTCATTATATGTGCGTATTCTTTAGAAATTAATGAATTTATTTATTTACAGCTTATAGTTGGTTTCGCTTCACCAGTAGCGACTGAAGATCACATAAATTTACTTTTCGCTGTTAACTTTCAATATCAATATATCCAATTTCAAAATATATCTCAGTTATCTCAATATTATTTTATTAATACTGTATCAAGAGAACAAAGAGATGCCGATATAGCAGCAAGACGAGATGAAAGACTCGTTTTTTATAGAGCAGTGGAAAATATGTTAAATGTGTAAGTAAATTAAATTGTTAACAGTATATAATGTTAAGATTTTCAAGACATAAACTGTCTTGAGAAAAGAAAATGCTACTTCAAATATTTTTTAATGTGGCAGACATGGAAAATAAGCAACAACAATCAGCCTAGTTAGCTATTAGTTTAACGGTTATCGTTGTCTACCAAGCAAGTATGTAATGTGGTGTTGAGTCCGCCACTCAACACTAAAACAATGCCTTTAATATAATTCAACAATATCTTACACTAAAATAACAATGTCTTTAAATAATTCAGCGGGAAGTGGAATCGTGTCTTAACACCAAGTTCCAAGGTTCCCTCTGCCTACACTGCGGCCTGCTTAAGTATTATTTAAATGAATAGCAGTTAGACCAGTTAACTATTAGCTTACCGGTTATATGTACCTAATATTTATATGGTGGGTAAAAGTGGTTAAGATGCTGACTTTTTATATTCCACTTGATGCAGAAGATAAATCAAACTTGCTCACGAGAGTTCTGTACCAATTTCATGATCAACAAGAAGTTCAAGTTAACGGGAACCTTAAGAGTTGATTAACTTAAATTTGTGGGTTAAAATTTGTAATTAGAAGTGTATTGTTGATTTAAATATGCGTAAAATACTTAATGAATTTTAATAAAATATTTGTATATTATAAATTTATGTTTAAATAATGTATGGATATATAATAATAATTTACCTACATAGCTAAAGGTTCACGCATCACTTTATTTATTTTATTTTTTCTTCTCCAGCTTGTCGTTGTATCTCTCATATATAAGTAGGTAAGCAGAGGGACCCTAGTTTTAAGACACTCCGTTCCTCAGTATTGTTGAGTGGCGGAACTCAACGCCACTATTGTTCATTGATATCCTAGTAATGAAAATGATAGTAATAAAAATATTTATAAATAATAATTAATTCCCCCGAGTGTTACCGAACCCACAACCATCGCATTACAGCCACATGCTAGGCTTCTTTATAACATATATAAATTATAAATATACCAGTATATGTGATACTAATAAATCACAATAGGTACTGAAGGAAGCCTTCTGCTTCACTAGCCGCGGTCTTTTAATGTGCCTCCCGGGGATTTGAAGTGGCTTCAGCTGAAAATCGAAAATTACGTTCTGAAATTGCTTTACGTAGCTTATATGTAAATGTATAAATGAAATGTTCACTATTTCGTATTTAATATAGGTTAGAGCTATTATTAGTGCCAATATATTTCTATGCGTATGTTATATTAGCAAGAATTATCATATTTTTTTTTCTCGTTTTTTAACATAATCTATTTATGGATATGAATGGATATTATCTGTGGCTTCGCCCGCCTTACCAAGTGGAAATAACCTAGAGTTGTGTATGACACATGATACGAGTACATTCAAAGTGCCTGAAGCAACTCTGACCGCAAATCCAGTGAATTACATCGATGATCAACGATTAAAGTGATGTAATAGCCTATATCGTTCTCTATAAATGGAGGATTCAATTTTCAATTGAAAAAAATCTTGCTTTATAAATTCTAATTAGAATCGATAGTTCCTGAGATGAACGCGATGAGTCAAACCATTTTTGTTCAGCTTTATAATGTTAGTATTGATTCATATAAAAAACTGAATAGATACATTTTTTAAGAAATAATTTTCTTACAAGATCGACGAAAGTTCTAAACAGTTAACATTGCAGATTTTCAACTGCATTGTAAAATGTATTTTTTAAGTAATTATATTTATGCTACATATATCAGGATAGGCAGAGGGAATCTAGTGATAATACTATCCGTTGCCCACTTCCCGTCAAATTTTAATATTTTTTCACTATCGTTCGTATCGAGTATACGAATGAAAAAATCTAATCTTGGATATAAAATTTGAGAATTTTGACAGAGAATGGAGAACGGAGTTTCTTTACGATTTAGAGCTTCTGTTTCTTGTTATATGCTAAATACAGCATAAAAAATAAAAATAAAAACTATATTTTACAATTTCAATAGCCAATTCTAGTTTAATAAAATTGGCCATGTTTCAGAAAGGGCGTGGACGGCCAGGATTGCGTCTTGCGGGCGATCTGCGAGGCGGCACAACACCCTGTACACGAGGAGGCTCTTGTGGGGGAGATCATGCATATATTGCTGACGTGAGCTAATGTTTATTTTAAATTTACTTATTATAAATAAATGTAAATTATGTGACGTTAGTGTCGGTTCAAATTTCTTTTTTATTGTCTATTTATATTTATATAAGTCACTACATAGCTCGTTCGTCTTGTCCCACTGTCAACCTCTTCATAAATTTCCTTTGATTTTTTTTATTTATATTTTATATAGTTTTGTTTTTTTTTATTTAAAAACGATATTGCTTTCTCGCATATAAAACTGTCAGAATAATGCGTAGAGCTGAAAAAAAAGAAAGGGTATTTATATGAAATGATTAATTGTTATGTTTTTTAGCTTAACATATACAGTAATCGGTATCACGCTGTATCCCGTTAAATATCATTTCCTCGACAGGGAATCGTATCCACAACCGGTCGCACGATATACCCATGTGCCATGACGGGTAATAATTTTAGTATAGATATAGATTAGTACGGACATATTACATCGTTTCCAACAAGCTACTATCCTGGTTTTATTTTAATAAAACCAGAAATACATGGTATGTATGTATGTTCAATACAAACATTCGAATTGTATTTCAAGTTTCAATATCGGTTAGACACGTTTCTCATCGCGCCACTATGCGACAGTAAATTCAGTACATCCCTTGTACAGAAAATGTAATAGGAAAAAATATACACATGTAAAAATCGAATTTAGGACCACGATTTTTATATAGACTATATCGATAGACTTCAATCAAATTATCTATCCTGAAGGTAAATCATATATTATGGACCGTCGTTGTATAGTGTTCATAGCGTCTTAAATTTTGCGGTTCTGGGTTACATGCTCATTCGGGGGATTATATTATTTTTATTGTCTCGTTCTAATAACAAACAAAAAGCGGCGTTGAGTTCCGTCTTTTCCTCATGGAGTATCTTAATATTAAATTCCCTGTTGTGTGCGGGATCCAGCGTGAAGCTAATTTAAGAACAAATTATCATGTGTGGTCTTTTCTATTTTATTTTCTTTACAAGGGAAGCTCTGAATTTACGCGAACCTACAATAGTTGCATTAAATGCGACTGAGAGAACAATGCGGCAGATGAATCGTATCGTGTTAAACGCAACGCTCCCCACTTTCCCCCGAATTCAGAGAGATGAAATGAAAACATTAAATATTTCATTTCACGAAGTGGGAATCGAATCCATAACCTGACGGGCTTAAAGTAAAAACGCTTGTAAATGCTGAATGGACTGGCCTGAATCATATCATTTATTAAATAAAAAAAATATCCCGCACACAGTAGGGTAGGCAGAGGGAGCCTAGTGTTAAGACACTCCGTTCCCCACTTTCTGCCG
>DWAN01003565.1:0-13246 GCA_018230445.1 Heliconius hewitsoni
ATATATATATATATATATAAAATATA
Organism: Heliconius hewitsoni; assembly: GCA_018230445.1. Taxonomy (NCBI): domain Eukaryota; kingdom Metazoa; phylum Arthropoda; class Insecta; order Lepidoptera; family Nymphalidae; genus Heliconius; species Heliconius hewitsoni. Next base: position 27 of record DWAN01003565.1, read on the forward strand.
TATATATTAAATAAATCCCCAGTCTGATTAGCAAAAGTACAGGCTAGATTATGGCCGCCTAGCACGCATGTCTCTATAGGCTATAATTATAGAGAGATACTATGTCGGCCAACCCTGTTGAATAACAAAATATAAGTAATAAACAAATAAATAGTTATTGAATAACTATAACATTGTATAGATTATTCATTGTAATGACTAATTAGTTAAATATAAATTTTGTAACAAACGATTCCAGATAATACAAACATGATGTACGTATAATATTTAAATTTCCTTGTAATCCTGATGTAAACATACGGTTAAGCTGGAATTCACCGTTTTCAAAGAATTGTAATTTTGAAATGTACAATAAAAAAAAGCATGATATTTTTGCATGTTTTTTTTTTATTTATTCCTATTATATAATTATTACATAGCTCTGACAATATTTTTGCACTGAGTTCTTAAAAAAAATGTAGTTTATAAATTTATATAGAGATAAGAAACTACTTAGCATCACGGCCCATAACGTTGCAGGATGAGGAGCTCAGAGCAGTGCCTAGAACCTGCGACCCTAGTGTGGGTTTGAGAAGGCCCTCCACTCGATACATAACCAGAACAAAAAAATCATGAATGTCCGTACCGTCCGTACCATGTTTATGTTTGTTTACACTTTTTTGTTATAACTTCCAATAAGAGAAGTTTTAATTATGAATGTATTATTATAAAAACTATAGCAAGATAATATTATTCAAGGTCCAATGTTGTTAATAATTGTTAATTATTATTATGCGTGTTAGAAAAAAAAAATTATTTCATATTTTTACTTACGTAATGTCATGTTTATGTAATATTAATTACAAATAATGTAGTTATAAGTAATTTAAAATTTGCTTTGGTTTTAAAACTGCCGCGGTGTTTTTCACCTCTCAAAATGCAACGCTGTTTTTGTTACGATAGTGAAGAGCAAGGACAATCTTTCATTAGGTTTACTCAGACGAAGAATATGTGAGAGATATCCAAAGGTATTTCTTTGGTTTTCGCGACTTTTCATTTGGTCTACCGGTAACCAAGGCCTACAGCTCGAACCGTCGTATTTTTGAGTCCCGTCGTATTTTTGAGTACCATAAAAGGTACGTGATTCGATCCGATCAAAGAGTTTTATTTATAAAACTAGCGGCCCATTCGCGGCTTCGCTCGTATACCACCTATAATTCTTTTGTTGTACTGCATTTACCAACACGTACGAACAGCAGATAGATTATATAATTTATACATTCAATGATAAAAAAAATATTTTCATAAATTTGAGAAAGCCCTACGTGGTGGCTGCATGCGAGGATATTATCGGCGGCAAGGGCGGCCCTAAACGGAGTGTTGAATTATTTTAATTTTATATTTTCTGAAAAAGTATTCGTCCACATACATGCTATAAAGATTGTATTCATAAAATTTCCTTGATGATGGAATAACTTTCACTCGTAACTTTCCATATCTTCGTCAAATAAAAAACGGTGATATATCACCTTGGAATTTACAATTATTTTTTGTCACAAAATGCTTTATTGTGACTTATTTACAAAAGATAGATAGAATACGGTATCGCGGACTTTCATTTAGAACTAATAAAATTGAATGTTTTTGTGGAACAATGTGTTTACATAATTATTCAACTATTTACGTAGCGCACGCGCTTAAATCAATTAGATGTTCATTATTGTGATTTTTTTTCAGCAGCACGCTGTATCCCGTACGTAGAAGAGTAGGCAAAGAGTACTTGGGAACCTAGTGTTATGATTTTTTCATATTTTGTTCCCATTAAGACACGACTTTCGGCCGAATTCTGTAGGTATTGCATGTTGAGTGACGAAACTCAACGACGCACTTTGCTCTTGACCCCAGAGCACAGAAATTAAAATATTAAATATTTCATTTCCTCGGGTGGGAATTGAACGCACAACCTGTCAAGTTTACAATCACACACTACCCCTACGGCACGACTGGTTCCATAATCCTATATAGTTAGAATTTATTCTATTGTTTGTAAAGGAATTCATTATTCATAATTGCGTATGATACTTTATATCGTGTTATAAGTAAAGTACCTGGTAGTGTGTCTGTAAACGTGACTCTTTGTGGGTTCGATCCCCAATCGGAGCAATTAAATATTAAATTAAATCTATATTCCCATTTCTTCGCTCTGGTGTAGAGTCACTCAATACCTCCAGAATTCGGTGGAAAGTGAGAAACGGCGTGTCTTAACACTAGGTTCTCTCTGACTACCTTGCTGTGTGCGTGATACAGGTGAAGCTGATTTTTTATTTTGTTTGTAAAACAGAGTGATTGGTCTGAAATCTTTGTAAAAATGGTTCTCAATTTCACATATTGAAAGTGGTTATCGATTGAACGGTTACAGAACAAGAATCTAGACGGTCACGGTCAAAGTCATTCTGGGAGCTCCGGATAGGCTGTCGAGATGTGGCGCGGTCATCTGGCCTTTCTATTGAATTGTTACATTTAAAACCTAACTGCAGTTGGCGCATTGGTTTGAAACGAGTGTTGGTCAAACAATGAATTTTGCAGTTCAAAATCATAAATAAAGCTTAGTTATTTTTTTTACTTTGTAACATTAGTACGCAGAATATAATAGAAACTTAAAGAACTGTTGAGTCACTGCTTCAGCAGTTATTTAAATGAATATACAACGAGCATACAATGGGATAATTACAAAATAATTGCACACTACTATACCTAATTGAAAATAACCTACATAAATTATGGATGCATTTTTATAACGTTAAATATTAAAAAGACTCGTGTTTTAAATTGTAATTGTGCTTAGCTTAAATATTTTTTTCCCATAAAAACTTTTACTTTCTATAGCCCACAAGCTTGTTTACGATGTTTGGAGTGTTGTATCAGTGGGTTAATTGCGCGTATCTCGAAAACACCGTGACATCGATGTTAGCGTTTTCGATTCGAGTTATGCAATGCACCACTTTCTACCGTCTATCGGTCACTTGGACGCCATTTTTACACGTAATATACGTTTTGAGTTATACAAGATTGACACACGTTTTGTTTTTAATAGTGGCTTGCTGTTTAGGTCGTGAGTGTTAAACCGAAAAGGTTTCATAGAAAGGAATTTTAAGAAAATACCAGTAGGTATATATTATTAACCTGTTTCCTTAGTTATGCACATTTTACGTGATATTTAAAGAAGTGAAGAGAAAATATATTAATGACCTTTACAGAAAAATGTATGAAAATTGTATCTTAAAATTATTTCATATAATCTTTTATTTTAAATAGTTAAAAATATTTAATCAAATACATAATAATGATACTATTGTTTACTTTTAAAGAAAAGGATTAAAAAATGAGGAAGTGAGAAACTTAAAAAAAAAATTACTTCTACGTTGCTTCACATACATTATAATGGAATATAAATTGTTAAATTTCCATGTGAAAAGTTCTTTATTATTTTCCCTATAATGAAACAATATAAATATAATATTAATCACAAAAAAATCTAAATTATTAATACTTATCTATATACAAATTTTTATTTTATATTTGAACATTTATGTTTTTATTATAAACTTTTAGTAAATGTTGGTCGTCGTACTAAAAATTGAATCCACAATGACTTATTTTTATTTCCCGTCCCTGGTAAACAAAGTGCGGCATTGATATTCGCTACTTAACACGTTTGAAAGCGAGGGACGGAGTCTTAACACTAATTTACCCTCCCTCTGCTTATTCCTTTTTTTTATTATATTAGAATAGATAGAAAAAACGTTTTTAACGAAGAAGATGAAACGAGTGTTTTCACACTAACTACTTCTATTTCTTTTCTTTCTTACTAAAACTGTATTTGTATTATCTTTTCTATCATAATATTGTGTTTACTAATTAACAATATTTGAACAGAATTTCCCTTTTAATTTCAGTTTTATCGAGCAAGATAAAGTATCAGGATTTTGGACGTGGATGTTCGTACTGTCGAAGCTGCCCGAGCTCGGCGACACGGTGTTCGTAGTTCTCCGCAAGAAGCCCCTGATCTTCCTCCACTGGTACCATCATATCACGGTTCTCCTATACACTTGGTTTTCCTTCACGGAATACACATCTTCGGCCAGATGGTTTGTGGTTATGAATTACTGTGTACACAGGTAAGAGACGTAACCTTGTTTTTATTATAGAGTCTTATATATATATATATATGTATAAATCTTTGTTTCTTAAAATTTTAGTGAAAAATTTGAAATACATCATATTTATTAATATTGACTTTCTTAAGTTTTTATTCGACTTAAGCTAAACGCTTCTTATTTTGTTGCTTTACTAAATTTGCAGAATGTAATAATTTTAAAAAAATAAGTTAATTTGAAGGACTTTGAAACGTACTCACTTTTAAACTAAACTTCAAATGAAACTTACGCTTGCTTATGAGATCGTCGTAGTGCAATAGGAGAGCATCTGGCTGTAAACACGATGGTTGTGGGTTCGATTCCCACATGAAATTGGCATCCGAGCTGCTTGCTTCTTTTGCTCGTGATTACACTGTGTGAATATGTAAATAGGTTGACATTAATTTAATTTAATTGATATAAGACATGTTAGGTGCTAATTAAAATGAATTGATATTGTATGCAAAATACAATATTAATTACGATTCCTGTTAAATTAAATTAATTACCAAGTGAAATTACTTATTTCAAAGTAAATTATATCTATAGGTATGTAAGATAACCTATATATTTTTCATTTAATTTTTATATTTTACATATATTTTTAAAAATATTATACTTTTATATCGTTATTTTTAGGATCCACAAGTTTTTATTTTAGCTTTAGTATTTTATTTTAAGTATACGTTTGTTTTCAAATATTTTGAGAATTTTTTCATATTTTTACTTTCAGTTTTCTTTTAGTTAGTCATTATATTTGAGTAAAGTCGGGCTTAAGAATTTCTTTACGTTGATTTCTACGTAACACGTACGCGGTCTGCTATCAAGGTCATATATATGATATGTATGTGTAATACAGGTGTTACTAGTTTTATTTAAGTGTTAAGTTGGCTAATTTAACGAGACTGAGAAGGAAAAATGAAATGATCGTTTATCGTTTTTTTTAGCGTCACGCTGCATCTCGCACACAGAAATTACGCAGAGGAATCGAGTGTTAAGACACTCCGTTTCCCAATTTCAATTTTTTTTCAGTCCACAATATAAAAGATGTGACAGGAAATACCGTAGCATAGTTAATATTAAATGTAATTATAAAAAAAAGTAGATTGCACTCTATCTGAACATCTCGGCATTGGAGCTAACGGTTCATACAGCGCGTTGGTACCTGAAACTTATTAGAAATAATTGTCTATTGTTACAGCTATCAAAATGGGAGTGGCGAAGCTTGCCGCGTACATAGAGTTACTTAGTCTTTCTTATCGATGGATTAAAATAATTAAAAAACTTAATAAACAATGTTTTTTATAAATAAATCCAATAATAAGAAAAAATGTATTTTGAAGTAAAAAAAAAAAGGAATTTAAATTATGTAAATCGCTAGTTTACCGGAAACAACTACGATTTCAATATGTCAATTTAAAAAAAACCTTGTTTTTAACTTTACGTTTTTATCTCTTAATGTTTTCTTTCTTAAAATGTTCCTACCATTATTTATTTTTATTGCTTTGTTCGTACCCGTTTAAAATACTGATGTTGAATCATTTTAATTGATTTGCGCCTTATGCCACACTTGCATACACCATGTTAACGTTATAGCCGACAGTTTAAAATTGATTGCTAATAGATGAACACTAATAATAAACTTTTTTTAATGTTAAATTTGAGCGTATGACTGTAACGCTACGGTTGTGAGTTCTATTCCCACTCGGGGGTTTTATTTGATTTTTGATATACTCATTTCTTCGCTCTGGCAACAAGGCAAAATGCGGCGTTGGGCTCCACCACTTACCACGCAATGTTTCGTAAATGCGGTGGAAATTTTGGAGCGGAGTGTCTTGACACTATGTTACCTCTGCCTACTCTGCTCTGTGCAAAGTTATTTTTTTGTCAAGAGTGCTCAAGTCATAAATCCTTAATTCTAACGATTAGTTCATTAGTTGTCAAAAGGCACGTAAAGAAAGAAAACTGAATTGATGATTTCAATGTTACATATCTTATATCTATCTTTTAAGTAAATAACATACAATATTTATTCATTCCTATTACTTGCTATTATATTTAACAATAAATACTTTCCTATTTGGTACCTGTGACAATAGGACCTTATAATTTATAAACATTTTAATCTTTAACATTCACAAAAAAAATTATATGCTATACTTATGTTGATATTGGATAATATTTAATACCATATGTGGCGTTGAGTTCCGATATTCAACACGCAATGTCTCGAGAATTCGAACGAACGTGGCGAATGGAAATATCTCAATGGGAACGATGTGTCTTAACACTGGGTTCCTAGGTTACATAGGATACAGCGAGAAGCTAAAAAAAATATAAGTTAGCAATGACATTACTTAGGTCAATCATAGTCAAAAGCAGCATTAGAATGATTTAAAAATCTTATACTATTTTCAACTATAAAATTCAACTCGTATACTTCTAGGGCAATAAAATCAGTGGAATTATTAGAGTTAAAAGATTAAACAACTTATCTTGAGTCGACTTTGTTCATAGTGTTGTATTTTTATGGGCAGACTTAATGCTTATCAACTACTGTAAAAAAATATTTTCCTGAAAAATAATTTTTTTTCTTTATTTTCGTATTACACTGGTTTTACTTTTTTTATATAATATATTTACTGATGGGTGATATGGCATTTTAATCTTTAGATGTTTGCGTCGGAAAACTACCAAGATCAACTTTTTGGCACGTTGCTTGTGACTAAAAAAACAAAAGTAATCTGAGCTTATTATTTTAGTTATATTCGCGTTTAATTAAACTAGTTATTTAAAATGTAATGATATGTAAAGTTTATTGTATTATTTATAAATATGAATATTCCTTTAATTACCATTTGTCTTTAGTGTGCGTTAATGGCTAACTGGTTGTCCTTAAGTATATTAATTATACATAACTGGAAGTTATATTTATATTTATAAAGGAATTGAAATATAATTTAATATTGTTATTCCATAGCTACTAAAAAGTATCGGCCTCGATATCGACCTCGGTAAATTCAGTTACCGCTAGATTAAACGGTCGTTGACCTCACGAAACGCTTATATCACATAGTAATCCGAATAACTATCAAAAAATTTTCTTTTACAGCGTTATGTATTCATACTACGCTCTAGTTAGTATGGGAAAGTACCCGCCGAAGATGCTGGCGATGACTATCACGGTGCTGCAGCTGACGCAGATGATAGTGGGATGCGCTATCAACATATGGGCCCACAACTACATGGCCACCGCTCCCCCCCACACGTGCCACATCAGCCATATAAACCTCAAACTGTCCATGGCCATGTACTTCTCGTACTTCGTACTCTTCGCGCGATTCTTCTCCAAGGCCTACCTATCCCCGAAGCCCGGTAAGAAAGCTAAAATCGAACCGCTCCCGGAACATCCACCTGCGAAGAAGGCGGAATACAACGGCTACCCCAGACAGAGAAACGGCGTCGTACACTAGTCTATTTAATATTTACTGTACAGGTTATGAACGTCCACCGATTGAACAATTTCTTGATTGTCCGCGTCTCAAATGCGTAAGCCTATTAGCATTTTTTTAAATTTTTGCTTATATTAAAGTAGTTAGAATCATTGAGATATTGAAGATAATTTAAAACGTTTTCTTCACGTTTTTATACAATATTACATGATGCGTGTCATTGCCTACATCGCTTACGGTTATATGTTACTAGCGTAATTACGATTATTAGTAATAAACGTATCGCTTACAATTATGGAAAAATTAATAATGCACCACATTAAGATGTAGTGTATTATTCATATTTCCTTAGAGAAATAGTGCACATATTTTGTTAGGCGTTTATTATATATTGTAAATCGTTTAAAACTACTAATTTACTTTGTTTTGTTAAATATCTTATCTTTCTTATGAGAAATATAAAAATATTAATTACTTTTAATACTAATAATAATGTTATTGTTATTTTTCTTTATTCCTGCCATCAATGTTTATAACAAGAACTATTAATAGAAGATATAACTTAACACCTACTTTTCAAAAGATAATATATAATATTAATGATTCACAGTTATTTGCTTATAAGTATTATATAATCACGTGAAATGGAATGACGTAAAGATTAGTGTCTAGGCTATCTAGGTACCTGATTAAGTCCCAGCTTGGAACTTGTGCTCTAAGGTCACATTTAATGACTGTTTTTACTTAACTTACTCGCCATGATTCATATTTCTATCGCATTTTAATCAATGTATATTAAAGTTCGTTTTTGTTATTTTGTTGTATGAAATTATTTTTACATTATATCTAATATATATATTTTTTGTTAATTAAAAACTTCATACAGATAATTATATCAAATTGAAATAAAAACACAAAGTATTTTTTTATGCTAATAACGTATTTGTTATAAAGCGTAATTATCTTAGAAAAAAGTTGATTATAACCGACATTAAACCTGTTTATCTCAATGTATAAATTATTATATACTAGTTATGTAATGGAGTGATAAATAATTATTCGTTACCGGACAGAAATGTTGACTTATCTTTTACAAAACAAAAACAGCTTTTCGCTTTTTTCGTAATAGTATGGTTAGCAGACAAAATCTATTGTCAAGGCATTGCATTTTGAGTGGCGTACCTCAACGCCGCGCTTTGGTTCGTTAATTAATAATAATAATGGGAAATTGTTAATCGGTGCCGTTTGCTTGAGGGCGGGAGTCACGTGTTACATTCCACGCTAGGTTATTTTCTGGTTTGTCATTGGCTTTTGCTTGTCAAATGTGACGGCCCGCCCTTAGCTTCGAGCTTCTACGTCAGTTCTATGCACAGATTATACAGTTGCCAAAAGGTACTTTTAAAATATTTTTAATCTGTAAAAAATAATATAAATCGCTTTAGTCTAGTAAATATAGTAGGCCTATAATGTTACATGTAAATTGTTTGATAGTCTCTAATAAATTATGTACACAAGTGTATTAGATATTGTAAAAAAACTTCCCATTTCTATAGAAAATAATAAGTAATTCATGTAAAGATTTAATATGTTTTTGGTTTTCTTGTAAATTGTTCATAGCAACGTGCGTAGAAGCATTACTACTTTATTGTTATCGTATTTATTACTTAAAATAGTGATTTTTTAATGTAATTTATTTGTAAAGGGTATTGTTTAAAGGGAACGATTTAGCTTTGCAGTCAAAATTGATTGAAAATAACTTTGTGTTTTATTTTCAATATTGACTGTTAAGTTGACAGTTTTTAAGAAGAGTTCTAATATTGAATCAGTAACTGTTATACTTGGCCAACGTTGGCCACGGAATGGCTGGAGGACCTGTCGAAGTAATGTTTTGGTATATTGATTATTATGTTTTTATAATCACTAACACCGGGAATGGGTCATTGTGGGTGTCAAGGTGTTTAGGTGTAATACTTTGAAACGCTTGTCAAACAAGTGCACAAAGTCTAGATTTCAGCTAGCGAATAAGCGGTTTTACTGTTGCATATTGACAGTTTTAATTCTGCTTGTATGTATTTAAATAATATAACATGCCTACAATAACATAGAGGCGTTTTGTAAATAGTTTGAACGAGAATAAAGCTTAAGTAAAGGTAAACAATTCCTATACATGGCTCGTGACACGTATTTCTTCAAGTGCTTTACGGCACTTTGTACAAAGTTAGCGTATATAAGCCCCTTCTTCAACTTACTTTATATTGCAAATGCGTTTTAAATTAGAAAAACGGTGTGGCTTCGCCATTTTAATAAGAAGCGTCTCAATTCCGAAGTGGCGTGACAGCCATAGATGTTAAATTTATTAATACCAGTTTTATAATAACCATTGTTGATACTTATGTATGCATATTTTGTCTACGACTAAATTAATTGAGTTATATTGTAGTGACAATTGAGACCTGTTGTTTAATGAGAGATTCTGATATTTAAAGAAATAACTTATGGCAAAAGAAAAAGACTCATCGCTTCTTAATTTTATACTTAAATTTACGAATGAACGATGGAACATTTACGAAAAATAAATGTTACATCTAGAACATCTTTAAAAGACAACAGGTTTAGGAAAGATAAAAGATTTCTAGAAATTATTAATCTTCATAGGTTTCTAATAATAATGTTTTATAACAAAGAAAAATCCAATAATTATTATAAAAGCATGTACAAAGTGGGTATTGTTAAATAGTGCAAATAATGAAGTTCAAATTGTGCCAACACTTAATGGTTATACATTTAAAGTGTTGATGGGAGTTAGTGTAACATTCGAAAAAGCGTATCTTTTTGGTCTCTGCAAAATAAAAATTGTATCAAAAATCATTATCTGTCGCAGAAAATATATTTTCATGATATATTAACCTTTTTAAGAAAGTCTTGTATATAAAATCGATTATGTTAAATCGATAACAGAAAAAAAAACAATGTTTCCTTTTCATTTTGATGTTACTTTGTCTTACGGTTACACAAGAGTATTTGAAAAATTAACAACTAGGAACATTATTAGAAAATATGTCCGCTTTTAATTGTAACTTATAACGTAATGCTACAAGGTTTGCAGAATAGTATAGATTATAGAGAAGTCAATTGCGACTAGTTTAATAGAAAAAGAAGAGTAGACCCGAGAAAGTAGATTTCCTTTTAACTTTCCTCCTTTCTAACCTTTATTTATGGTTCCCTTTTCTGTTGTTATACGTCGAATTAGCTTATAATTCATGTAAGTAATAAAACTTAGTTCGTTGGTACATTATAGTATAAGACATGAACATGTCCCTAGTTTAATAATAAAAACGATATTTTTCAGTGTTATTTTTTTATTAACCCTTTGATATTTCCTGTTGAGGACATTATGGGCATTATTATGATTGTTACAAAACTATAAGTGTCAAAAAGCTTTTTCAATCACAGAAACACAAATTTCATTACTTAATAAAATATGTTTTTCATTGTATTTTTAATATTTGTTTTGTATTTGTTATACATATAACATTTGTATATACATACTGTCTTTGTACAATTAATGTATTTTTTATTATTTTGAAAAATTATTAGGCGTGTATATACTTGGCCTTTAACAAAAGTATTGAAAATAGATCCACATAACATTATTGTATAGAATTTATTGTGTCTTTATGACTGGTCATATTCTTTGTTATAATTTTGCTTTTTCTATATTTATTTTTTTGCATAAAGATTATAAATTATACTTATTGGTGCTTAGTTTTCTACAGTTTATGACAAATAAAAAAAGCTATATTATCAATAGACCATAGATAATGTGTCGTTTTTAATTTACTTTTTTATACTATTCGCAAATTTTTCGTTTGTTATTTTAACGTAAGTCCTTTTCGAAATTCAATACTTAGAATTTTTTTTGTATTAGTATTTTTCTTGTAACAAGAAAATTAGACCAGCCAAGCTAAAACGAATTAGCAATTACAGTTCCATAAGCGAGGAGATATATTTAAAATATATTTTGTGAAGATGTTTTGTGGTTACAATACAAACCAGTTTGTGAAATGTGTACAGTCGAGGCGTTGTACAACAACAAGAAAGTGGAATTATTCTTGCAATAATTAATTTGTATTTTCTGGGCAAATAAAGCATTAAAGCATTATTTAATCATGTTTTGTTTTATTATTGCGCATTTCTAATTAAAATAAGTAGTTGCTTATAAAATAATAATACCTAAAAAAGATTAAAATATATTACTTATTACAAAATTGGAGAGCTCTTATACGATTAGGAAAACTTTTAATATTATCAAATCATTATATGTTTTATTAGCGAAATAAACTATAATGTACGTCATGAAGCAATAAATGTTTCATACATGAATGATTCATCCATACTTATCTATACTCTGATAGCATTAAATACTACCCGTGACTCATGGTGGTTTTCGTTATATAATACATATCTGCCTAGAAAAGTGAGAAAAGAAGTGATGAGGATGAGTGAGCAATACGTTTGGAATTAATAATAACAAAGAAATCAAGTTTTTAATTTAATTTCTTTTTTATATATTTTAACATTACAATGGTTATTAAACATATGTATGGATATTTTGTATTCAGTACCTATTCTGGTGGAGTGATAAAGCATGATATTTGATAAACTCGTTTACATGCTACACAAAACCTCTAAAATGGAGAAAGTATTGTACTAACATGATTTTGTCTTTTTGCCTACTTTACTAAATATGTAGTGTATGTAAAGCCATGTGGAATAATGTTTACTTTAAAATAATTTTGATAATATATTTTCCTTTAAGTTTAATCAGGATGGATGATATGCATTTAAAACTACAAAGTTATATTATACAATTTTAGATGTAAAATAAAAAGAGCTATTTTTTAATATGATGATTAAACATGTGTTGTACAAGCATAAAAAATTGTTCATTTATAAATTGATAAGATCATATTCATATTTCATCATATTGGTTTTGATCTTGACCTTCTACACCTAGCTTTACATCAGCTGACAAATATGACATTGACAGAACTTTACAAGCATTTGACATTTGCACCGCGCAGTGTTTTGATCGCCAAGTTTCACATTGTTTTGCGATTTTTTCGTAGAAAATGGATTTAATTGATACTGATATTCGTCAATGGGATGTTAACGATGTGAAAGAACAATTTGGTGATAGTCTGATGTTGTTACCACCGAATGATAACATCAAAGAACTTCAAACAATTCTTCGCGACAAGTAAGTGAGGTTACCATATGTTCTTAAATGTTATTTTTAGAACTGTTAGACATCATAATATCACATATTTACAAGTACAAGTCTTTAATTGATTTTTAGTATGAAGAAATGTATTTCTAAAAGTGTAACGTAAATTAAAGTAGTAAATAATTGCAGATCAAAATAGTAATACCACCATAAAACAAATATAAGTGACTTAAGGGCTTTTATTTTAGATCCTTTCTTAATTTTCCTAAATTTAGAGCATTATCCAAAGAAATTATTTTCTCCTCTGTTATAGTAATCTATACTTATAATAAATCTGTAGAAAAGTCGTTTCTGTACATTGAAAAT
>DWAN01003566.1:0-13245 GCA_018230445.1 Heliconius hewitsoni
CTCTTACGACACCACCAGTACCAGGATGATCCTATTCTAGGCCGGGATCACATGGGACAAAACACGGAAAAATTCTATTGTTTATTGATAGACAAACACATAGATACAATGTAAATATCATCTTTAATGAGTCTTATGTTAACATTGTGAATATTTTAATATGAAAAGATGATAGATAATTTGACAATAGACTTAGTCTTAAATGTTATTTGTCACAATTAAAATTCGAGCGTCCTAATTTATTACGGAATATTAATTGTGAAATAACTGATGGACGGATGGACAACAAAGGTGTTAGTATACGAATAGATTTTATTTTTGCATTTCGGGTACGAAACTCTAAAAAAACATTACAAATTGACAGTTAAAAACCGGTTTTACCGGTCCAATTTCCTCGTGCGTCTCCCATACAACGTGACATTGGCGAAATGAGATGTGCTCAACTGGCACGCTCGAAACGCCATAATTTAAGTAATGAATTAATCTCTATTTTAAAATAGTCATATAAATAAAGGAAACCAAATGCATTATTATCTAATGGAATGAAAGGAACGTATCTAAAGTCCAGTCACAAATGAAAAACTATAACTTGTAATGTCTAATGTTGGCAGCATTCATTATAGTCTCTCGAGATGAACTCTCCAGTGACAATGATATGTGCTATTATTGTTTGGAAAAACAATGAAATTTATAGACGATATGAGGCTGAAGTAGTTTATATAACGACTACGTAGTTGTCCCTCGCAACTTTGCATAGACTTCAATATAAAACACAAAAGTTTATATATTGGTAGGAATTTCAAGAAATCCTTTCACATTTGTGACGACCATTGGGCCCTTCTTTATAAACCGCTCTCAAGTCTGAGATCGATCTTGAGAGGTTGTTTTCAAACATAAATTAAGATCGATCGATCGATCTCAGTGTTGAGAGCGATTTATAAATATGGGCTTTAGATAAAACTGGACATTTAGGCACTTAATAGATTTTTTCTTCTTAACTTCACGCTTTATCCCTAGCGGGGTAGTCAGAGAGAACGGAGCGCCAAACGCTACGGTAATAGATTTTTTTATTAATAGATTTTTTATTAATTTAACGTTCACATGGTATTACTTTTTCACTGAAACTTTTTATTCTTCAAGTGTATTAGAAAATAATATATTTACATTTTATACGTACGTATGTACGTGCTACGTATGTATGTGTATTTAATAATTTTTTCGGTTTTAGTTTCACGCTCTATTCCGATATTGTCTATATATGCGGCACAAGTGCGGCACTTCATATTACTAGGGCGAGGACATCAATATAATTCGTTCCTCTGATTGGGGATCTGATTAATTTATCATAACCGAAACAAGTTAAGAGAAACCTGGGCAGTCCGACAGAAATAAATTTATTTGAATATCAATACCTGAGCAAACCGTTCCACAAAGCCTTGGGGACACCTAAGTTACTTTCCTTTATAACTTCCTAACTAACTAATTTAAATTGACTTTTTCGATATGCTAAAATATACATATATTTTGTGTTTTTATACTTTGTTGTTTTCAAGTTTAGTAAAACATGTGTAACAAACCTAAAAGAAGATTAATTAGCATAATTATTAAGATCTTACTTAAGTGTAGAATAACACTTAAAAATGTTAAAAAATATTAACTAACATTTTGTATTTCCAATATTAGCAAAAAAATATGAAAAAAATATTTTTCGCTGTCTTTTGTGAGGTAGAGGCACAAACTGCGACGATAAGCACGACAAGTTGGGGGTCTGATTTTCATTCGAGAATACAGAAGTCGGCGGAAAATGGGGAACGGAGTGTCTTAACATTAGATTTCCAGGTCCCATGCTTCCTGCCTGCCCTGCTATGTGTGGGACATAGCGGGAAGCTAAATATATATTTATTAAGAATATATCATTGTAGTACACGAGCACAGCCCCGACTGTAAACGCGATGGTTGTATTTACAACCGTTCACACCAGGTCTGTCTCAACACCAGGTTCCCTCCTCCGTTGACTGGCTGTATGCGAAATAAAGTGTAAAACTAAAAGAAACAAAGCGTCCAAATTCGAAAAATGGGCCCGTATGTTTCCACAACTTTGGGACGCTCTTAAATAATTATACATGCAAATAACATCTCGATGGCCACTGTAAGTGATACGCTAATTCTTGGCACGAGGGATTTGTATTATAAATTTTTTCATTGACTTAAACATCTACCTTCTATTTAGAAAATTACTTTTTTTTTTTGTTTTGTAAAGATTCATATTTTTTTTTCAGTCATTATTTTGTTATTGTTATTATTTTGCCTTTACGCTGTATGCCGTGTATTTCAGGGTTAGTCAGAGAAACACACACATTACGTGTTGATTGGCGGAATTCAACGCCGCACTTTAATAGGAAAAATGATGCAATACATCCATATATAACATAGATACCTATAAATATATATGAAATTCGATTACCACAGTAAGTGATATGGGTTGGGGACACACGAGATTTGGACCCTGCAAATTGTTTTATTACTAACCAACTTACTAACTAACTTAAAACGTGTTTTACATACGCCGCTGTATAATCCGTATAAATCAGTTATACTAAAGTTATTGTACGGTTTTGATGAAGTTTTAGTTAGGGATTCGAGACACATGGAGAGTGGAGACATACTGCTTAGTTGTTGTATAGAACGACGGTAGCGAGTTTGATTTTGTTTAAAACATCGTATTTGAAAAATAGATATGCAGTGGTATGACACAGTCTTATTGTAAACATAACGGTTTTGGATCCGATTCCGTCTCGGGGGAATGAGTTGTTGTCATACTACACTTAATGACAAGACAAACTACTGGCACTAAACATTCAATGTCTCGATATTTCGAATAGTACATAAAAAAAGGAGAGCCTTAACCCTATGTAGGGAACATACATCTTCTTACTCTAGTGTATGTGAACTAAAACGTGGCGCTAAAAATAAATTTAGCTTAACTATTCAAATGAATACCTATTCACCAATATGTTCATGCTTCATACGCTTGGCTAGAATATGAAAGTAAAAATACACTACCTTAAATACTTGGCGACCAGCTTTGCACAAATACAATTACTCCGCACTTACTGGGCACGTAAAAAAATATATAAAATTATAAGAAAGAAACTTTTCTTAACTTTTCTTCTATTGTCGTTAACTTTGCATGATATATGGCAAAACCTAACATCTTAGATTTTGTGTCTAGACCGGAAAACATATACAACTATATATATTTTTAGCTTCACGCTGTATTCCACATATGGAGTACACAGAGAGTATCTAGACACTACGTCCCCCACACACCACCGAGTTTTCGAGTGGCGCTTTTTCTTATTACCAAAGCTAGGAAATGAAAATAACTCATTCGTCTGCTTTGAAATCAAACCTACAACAACCGCGTTTACAATCATAACATATGCAGCGGCCTGAACATATAAAATAACAATATTAAATGCCCCGAGGCAAGAATTGAACCTTGATCTGATCTGAAACACAATACCGTGCCATAACAAGCATAGCCACAAGGCAAAGCTAGTTAAGTAAACCAACTATTACATACGACCCCTTGCCCGTAGGAAACGAGGGGTCGCGAGGACTCTTATGATATTAAACGGATATACATCGCGACTGTAACGCACCTATGAAGCACCTGCACGTTGTGCATGGGACAAATGATGATGGGGGTTGATTCTTTTTCCTAATTATATACTTGATGACTAAAAAAAAATACGGCATTTAATAGTTATCCCATTGCAGAATACATACCTTTTTACGAAAATTGTGCAGACGGCGGAGTATGAAAGAAACTATGGACAGATGACGGAGAAGAATGAAATGCTAATAGTTTTTACATTTAATTTATAACATAAAATTTATAAAATATACGCTTATTTAACATATCAATCACACTACCATATTATGTTTGACGATACACAATTTTGTATAAATTGACATACACGTTGCTATATACGGGATACAGCGTGAAGCTACAATAATAATAACAGCTCGATTCACGCGAAACACGACGGAACCCCGAAAAATAACCAAACATATGGAGTTTCCTACATCCTATTAAAATAACAATAATAAATAACATTTGTGCGCCAAAACTTTACTAAAAGTTTCGAATTAGAAATGGAAAGTGGAGAAAAAAATGTTGACAACATATAAATTGTATTTTCCGGGGGCACGATACGTGACTTTGTAGTGACGGGGATGAAACTTATCGATATTGAAGCAATAAATTTAAAAAGTCGATCTGGTGGCATCGATATTATTTAAAAATTAAGCGAATACGAAAACGAATATAAAATTAAGCTGCGTATATCGTTATTGTTTTTACAGTTGACTAATTTCGTTAAGAAAAAAACATATTTCGATTTTCTGTATGAAATAATCTGACTAAATTTCAAACTACATATGTTTTTCGATAGGTTAAGAAGATTTGTTTCGTATTGAACTGTTTACTATTAAAAAATGCACTGCATTGAAAATAATACAACAACAATCTTCGAAAGAAATAGTTATGACATACTTAAAACTATTATCACACGTTTATATTTTTTTAAAACTGTCAATATCTGCCATCTTGCAGTACCTCATAATAGGCTAAATAATAGTGACCTCGTTCCCGGTCATTTATTACAAAATTATCTTCGCTTTTAATATAAAAAAAACAGCAAAACGACATACATTAGAAAACATCTCTTACAAAAAACATAAAGAAACCAATCCAAATAGAATAAATAAGTTTCTTTTGATATACAACTTAATATTAGGAACGGAACGATCGTTTCTAACATACACATACATACATCCATATGTATGAAGTAAATTCATTCAAATGTATAGCCAGTTACTTCAATTATACCTTTTTATTTATCTTTCCTGTTTGCTATTACCATGTTTCCCTTTGGGATCCTATAGAGAGTCGAGTAACAGAACACTCAACTTACCTTATGTTATATACGAGTATGTACATATATATAAATATATACAATGTGTATTTTGAATATTGTGCGTGGCGCGTTAAAATTATATAAGAACAAATTATGTCTTTATAAATTTTCCTACTTAATAAAACCACTGAACAACTACCAAAAGACAGGTTTAGATCTAATTTCTAAGTTGAATAATTAAGAGCGTTAGGCAAAATAGCAAAATCTTTGTGTAATTAGCAAAAAGTCTCAGCCTGTTTAGAACTATTGTCATGTTTTTGAAAATATACTTCGACGGCGGCACTGGCAGAATCATTATGAATTTGATGTTGATAGAGATGAGCCCGGACAATGGAGGTGATACGTATTTAACGTTCTCTGATCTCCTCATCCTGCAAAATTTAGGAGCCTGCATCTGCTCGACAAATCCATATAATAAGTTATTTCTTATCATCACAAAATATTTTACAAGTAGGAAAAGAAAACGCTTAAAAGTTAGATAAAATTATTTTCTCGTTACCCTGGCCCTCCTGGCAAGGTTGTAACGCAATAAAAATACTATGTTGTTGTCGGATGCGAACAAGTGTGCAAATTTTCAAGAAAATCGAACACAATAAGAAGCAGGTCGTAATATTATAGCATTGCATAATTTTCTCGCATAGATAAATAAATATAAGAGAAGCTAAAAGTCCAGTGATTGAACTAAAAAATCTCGTGATTTGATTAAAAATCTAGCAATAGGGCTAAAAATCGATTATACGAACTTACAAATACGTTTTAGAAATCATTAAATTAAAATTAACGTAGCGGACCTTAGTCTATTTTACGCATATTCTTGGAATCATTGTAAATTACGCCAATAATGCCATGTAAGTAGGTATTACTTATTTTTAAACTAACTAACTTTATGTGTCGCTTGTGAGTATAGAACTCACTCCTACTCCACTGAAACGAATAATTTTCATTATCTCGGTCTGGTATCAAGACTTGTATAGCAGTTAAAGCAAAAATAATAAAATAATTTTTGAAGCGTGTACGACGCTCGTACAAATAAACATTCCTGGTAAAAACCTACGCAATATCATTTCATGTCACTTGCTCTGTGATTCTTTATACTTTCACTGCAAATTGAGTGTTTATGATACAGAATTTGGAAGTTGTTGAGGCATGGGTACAGTGGTGGTAGCTTTTTAGTTAGATAGTGGTTACAAGTTCATACTTAGTTTGTAATTGAGAGTTTATTTACTTTGATACGCGGCGTTTACTATTATAACTATACTATTATAACATTAATCTTTCCATAGACCTTTTATTTGTCTATCTTTTTTTTTACTTTACGTTGTATCCCGCATATAACAGGATAGGCAAAGTAAAATTCTTTTAAGACACTCCATTCCTAGCCTAATTTTCGTGACATTGCCTGTTGAGTGTCGGTTTTAATTCCGATTATATCTCATAACCAAAGCCAGAGAGACAACAACGGCAAAATTTAAAACCAAATCTATGTCACGCAATCTGAATATATGCCTCCAAAAATTACAACACAAAAAAAAATCGAATCTTAACACCACCACAATAAAAAAACTGATTATTTCATTACTGCGTGTATCGATATTGAGTAATACAACTCTACACGCCATTATTTATTGACGTTTCACACTATCTATTTACAGAGGTGTGTATGTATAGAGAAGCTAACTGGGTCAATCTGTTAGTTAAGTTGAATAGTTTCCATTGTCACGGTTCTTGTGGTGGTTGCAAGTTCAATACAGTAATTCTTTGTAGCCTCTCAAGCTGTGTCCCTCATATAGCAGGTTAGACAGAGGGAACCTGGTGCCAAGACGCTCCGTTCCCCATAGGACTATTGGATGGTGCGTGTGGGATGAGGCCGTTACTTTAATTTACATATTATCTCTGCGTAAAGTTCGATTCCCACTCGGGAGAATGAATTGTTGTTATTACCTCGCACTGGTAAAAAGACAAAGCACGGCGTTGACTTTCGCCACTTAATATAATACGCAATGGCTCCAAAACTGGGTGGAAAGACCGCAATGAAGTACACTAGGCTCCACCTGCCTACCCTACGAAAAAAAAACATGTAGCTGCTTTTCCATTAGGAGGCAGTACTTAACCCGACGTTTCGTCCTACTATAGAAAATTCATTTATAACCACAGATATCATATGGCTAGAGGCAATTAAGTAAATTATGATTAACATTATTAATAAACATTTTCTTAAGACCACTGTACTGTCTACGCTTGAGGCCTTTACTTAATTTTACATCTCATCTCATTGGAAGATCTAAGAAGAAGAAAAAACCCTCAGAACAAATGTTTGCAAACGGATATTATAACGGTATCTAATTTAATTGAATTTGAATATTTTATGAATTCGGGAGAAGATTTTTGGTGTAGCACTAGCGTACTAGTGCGTAGCTGTAGCTTTTGTCAGTCATGTTTTTTTTACTTTACATTTTGTATGTACATATGATAAGCGGAACTCAACGCTGAGTACTACGTAACCAGACCGGGATAACAAACATTCTCCTAACTTTGATCACAACATAATAATAAAAAAATATATATCTCAAAATTCAACTCCAGTTTTCAACAATCAACCTACTTAACCAATATCTACAGAAATTAATACGAAAACTCATCAAACTATCGCGGCAAAACAAATTCTACCGATGAGAGCTAGTATGAGAGTTGCCTGACGGATTACGTACAAGCGTTACATCAATATGTTGGAAATCGATTAAACTTGGAAAATCTATCGGCGATATTTTTAAAGCCTTTCGCTCATTATATTCTTTGGATGAGCTTTGGAAAAATATTTTTTATAGCCTAATAATAGACACGGTTCAAGCAATTATATGAAAATTAAATATATAGAGTATTCCATATGAAATCGGCGTTGAGTTCTGCCACTCAACACGCAATGCCTCCAGAATTCGGCAGAAAGTGGGGAACGGAGTGTCTTAACACTCCCAACAAGTTCCCTCTGCCTTGTTGTGTGCGGGATACAGTGTGAAGCTGATTTACAGTATTCCATATACAAAGTATGTAGTATTTCATTACCTACATACAAGAAAAAACGTTTTAGCGTAAAGCATTTGCTTGGATGGGGAAACGGTGAGAATGGGGAACCGAAGTGTCTCAATCAAGCATCTCAACACTAGGTTCCCGGGTTCCGTCTGCCTACACTACATATAGCGGGATACGTTAATCAAGAGACATTACAATTCACGTCCTGCTAATATACCTACGTTATATGTTGAAATATTGGGCACCGTTTCTTTTAAATATAAATTCCAACTAGTTATTACCAACTAATACTATTCCAACTACTGTGCCAGTGTGGTGTCATAACATATTCCAGAGATTAACATTTCAAACGCTACGGTAGGGTCAACTTTGGTCTTTAAATTGTTTACTACTTAGCATAATCTTCGTTGCGGTTAAATCTGAGCGTTTATCACACCGACATAATATAATACGTATGTATGTTTACTTAAAAATATTGTAATATTACTTAAAAATTTAAAAAAATGGAGGCCTGTGTTAACGCGACGGTTGTTGGTTTTATTTTTACCCGGATGAATAAACTATTTCCATTTCTAGGTCAACAACAAACAGCGTTGAACTCCATCGCTTTACATAAAATGTTTCAAAAACTGGATCGTTCATGGAAAACGGAGTGTTTTAACACTTAACACTACCTCCTGCGTACCCTGCAATGCGCAGAATACAGCGTAAAAAATAACCTATTCTAACAATAACCAGCCAGACCACTTCCATTCTGATGCTGCTACATTCCTTATATATAGCTATCTAAGTTAGTATTTGTATTAATACATAAAATCTTATGTTTCAACATACACAATGTACATAGATACATACATACATTTAAGCCGATTTACCCTAAATACTGGTCAGGATGGAAACATGTGCTACCGTCTTAATGCCCTTAAACTTACTGACACTGTAGTATAACAATATGTTTGGTAAACGTTTATATTTACATTATAATAGTAGTCGCTCACGGTGGTAAAACGGAAGTGTCTTTTTGGGAATGGAGTATCTTAACACTAGGTTCCCAGGTTCCCTCTGCCTAGCCCGCTGTGTATGCGGAATACACCATGCGTGTAAGCCGTAAGGGTTTGACAAATAAACTATTTGTTTATTTAAAAGGTACCTATTACTATTTTTATTTTACATTGGATGATATTAAAATGATTCGAGGAAATACCTGGTCAAGGAAAGAAACAGCGTGTCAAATGACACGCTGTTCAATAAGCCTGGAGTAGATTCTACATAATTACATAATACATAGTGAAATGTTGAGTGGTGCAACTCAACGCCACGCTTCGACCACATAATAAATGTAAATAAATATTTCATTTCCTTGAGTGGGGAACCCAAAGTCACACTTCGTGCCGCTGCGCCAGGACTGGCCTCTATAGACATACAGACATTAAATTAATTTGAAATTCACAGTGCCCCTGCATTCAAAGGAAGCAGGTATCTATGTATGTATAAGCCGATTTGGTCGTTTCAACGAGTTGACCGATGCGGTTAAACGTAATACGTGGTGCCTTTAGAACGTATGAAATATTATTATAACATACCGTTTGGCAATACTGTATGTTTTAATTTGGTTTCAAACGCCGTGATGGCACAGTAGAACGGTGACTGTCTATACGCGATATGGTTGTGGATTCAATCTATAATGGGATAATTTCATAAGATAAAAAAAATACGTACGTAATTTTTGTTGACTCAGCGTTGCGTTTCGCCACTCAACTCGCAATGTCCTGCAAAATTGGGTGGAAAATGGCAATCGGAGTGTATGGTTCACCTCTAGGTTCACCTCTACCTACTCTAAAGTTAAGTTAAGTCTTAAATTTTTTTTTATTTTCATTACCACACTAGTGAGTTTTCTGCTCATCTCTTTTTAACATGCATTCTCCTGTTGTACAAACACGTAACATTATCTCTTTTTATCTTGCAAGCTCCTTCATGGGGACACAACTAGCACGTTCGGACCGATATAACAAAATAGAAAAGCTGTGGGTTTATTAATATCATCCAAAGAAAAAAAGTTGAAAACGGAGAAACGAGTCACTTAAATTCTCTATTTATTCAATCAAACGAAATAAAAAAAACATCGAGTAACGAAAAATATATTTCATAATTCAGCCAAAGTGCCAAGGAAACCTATGATTCAATAGCGCTGTTATTATTATAGTTGCTATTCATAAAACGCTATTAGGGCGTCTAAACGGAGATTACCCTACAATGACCTACATTCATGTAACATCATATAAAATAGACCGTTGGCAAAAAGATACAAGACATTGTTGCAACTAAACGCCACTCAGTCCCATTGCATGATGATAGACGGAACTCAATGTCGCTCCTTGTCTTATGAGAGAAGAGAAATGATAATAATTTAAATGGCGTTTTTGCCACAACAACGATGTTTACAGACGCTGTCCCATAGCGCCGATATCATTCGATAACATTAAATTTAACTTAATAAAAATTATATTAATAATAGTGTCTTAAAGCATATGTTTACTTTCCTCCTGTATAAAAGAATAGATTTATTTAACTTACACGAGGCTGTATACAGTAAAATTGATGCTTACCTGAAAAAAAAAAACATAATATTAGTATTATTATAAACATCATTTATGTATAACTTGCAAGACAAACGGTAAAAAAAATTGATATTAATATTCCAACAGTTTACTTTCTAGGAAACTACCGTAGCGTTTGGAAAAGAGCGGCGTTGAGTTCTGCCACTCAACACGTAAAGCCTCCAAAATTCGGCGGAAAGTGGGGAACACTGCGTCTTAACACTAAGTTCTCTCTGCCTACCCTGCTAAGTGTGGGATGTAGTGTGAAGCTGATTTATTTTGATTTCAACATTTTCAAAGTGTTATTTATAAATTTTCACATTTTTTTAAAAAACGTATCAAAACATACTAACAAGCGTATAAGAATATGGACGTAGCCTGATGAGAACATATGGCTTAGAGGTCAGAGCGCTTGAACGGATTCCCGCACATAGGAGTAAGTAGGCAGAGGGAACCTGAAAATCTTAAGACACTCTGTTCCCATTTATACACTTTCTTTCACCACTCTCTGCTAAATTCTCGAAGCGTGTAGCTCGAATAAAAAACCATTTACACTATCCAAAGGCTCTTATGTCGACGTAACCTGCATATGCGCGTTACAAAATAAAAATGCGGCCAGGTCAGGCTTGTTCCGTCACTCAGCAACCTACTAATATGCGTCTGCGTAGAACACCACTATTATGCATGCTCTATGCATATAAATCGCTTCCTAACTCACTCGTGTTTATTAGTGAAAACCACATGAAAATCAGTTAGTTGGTAGTTTATGAGAAAGATGTGTGCGTACATTAGTACTATATTTTACATCTTCTAAGTGAATAAATAAACATACATACTACATACATATCTTCATATTTGAATATCAGTTGAATATCTGTATCAGGCATATAGCAGGTCATCGCGCACCTAGTCTTAAGTTACGCTCTGTTACCAACTCAACTCTCAATTCAACGCCACGCTTTGCCTCGGTAACAAAGAGAAGAAATAAATATATTCATAAAAATTCATTCTCCCGTTGTGGGTTCGATTCCATCCCCAACTGTCTCGCTACAAACGCTTTTGCCCCTGCGCCACGTTATACATACCCGTACATATATTATTTTAAAAAATCTTGGAACTTCAACTTAAGTAAGCGCTTTGCGAACTCAGATAGCGCGTGCGGGGGACACGTTAATCATATCACAGCTCCACAACCTTTTCATAATACCTACTTGTATGAAAACTTGGCGTGGGCGTTTGTTCTTATGTCACTTTTGAAAGAGTTGGAAATAGAAATTAACTAGTTGCGTCATCAGATATTGCTAAATGTTAATGCTATTTTATATGACTTCACTTTCGCTATAAATATAGGAAGGTACCTTGATGGTACCGAAAATCTAGTGTTAAGAAATCAGTCAATGTACCGCTTAATTTTCACAATGTTGCGTGTTAAGTTGTGTTTTCTCTATCACAGCGAAAAAAACAGAAAAAAATAATTCTCCGATGGTGGATCGCACCCACAGTCATCGAGATACCGATCAGACGCTGTTGCCCTGAACGATACGACTATAGCATTTGGTAAACAGAAAGAACTTTGTGTCAAGATGATTTATTTAAAAAAAACCTGATTTCCATCGGCGATAGTTAACTGAAGACTGACACTGACAATGATATTGACATTTGTATGTAAAAAAATCGAAAAGAAAACACTATGTTATCACTGAATTCTTACAAAAACAAGACATGCATAAAGATAATAAAAGGAACTCGCGCAGTTATCTTTAACCCGCAATCGAAATGGGCTGTTTCACCCCGCACTCACACTTAATCAAAACAGTGGTTTTTATTTCTATAAAATAAGGGATTTGAAGCCCATCCTGTATTGCGTGAAAGAGTGGTGATAGTAGTGTTGAGAAAGTACAATATTGTACTTCTCTTATATATAATATATTTTTTTATAGCTTCACGTTGTATCCCACACATAGCAGGTTAGGCAGAGGGAACCTGGGAACCTAGTGTTAAGGCACTCCGTTCCCATTACGGCGCTTCCGCGTCCCACTTTCCGCCGAATTCTGTGAGTTGAGTGGAGCTCAACTTTCGCACTTTGCTTTATAACCAGAGCGAGGAAAATAAACGAAATATTTCATTTGATCGAGTGAGAATCGATCCCACAACTTATTGCGATCAAATACATAAAAAACGACGCTTAAAATGGCCAATACAACATATGTACATGATGTCTAAAAATAAACAAAAAAAAAAAGGAATCTTCAAAGTTTTCTTTAACCGTCAAACCAAATGGTCCATTTCATTTATAGCAACACCGCACTCGTAATCAAAACAAAAGCGTTTATTTCGAATGCTTGTGTTTTTAGGAAATCGTTGGAATTCTTACGAAACACGAATAATTGTTCCTCAGTTTCATTTGATCTGTGACGACAATTAAGTACGTATTTATAAATATTTATCACTTCCGGTTTGTTTTTTTTAACTTGAGCGTAAAGAGTTTATTTTATGTATTTAATCATTAGTTTAGCTCATCATGTTCAAAGAAATTCTTATACCCTATCATCATCATTAAATAAATATCGCTGTAAAAAGACAGTATATGACTGGTTGTCCAAGCTTAATTATGAGGAAACAGAAAGACTACTCCA
>DWAN01003567.1:0-13245 GCA_018230445.1 Heliconius hewitsoni
AGAAAGTGGGCAACGGAGTGTCTTAACACTAGGTTCCCTCTGCCTACCCTGCTGTTTGAAGCTGAATTAATTTTATTTTTTTTGAATATGTATTGGGATATGATAAAATTAATTTTTAATATACATTCCATATTAAAAATTAATTTATAATAACGAATAGTAAATAATTTATGTTAACATAACGAGTTCAGAATTTTTGTTCAGAAGTTTTGTTGATATTATTAAGTAAAGGTCAATAAATGCTAACTACACATCATTAAATATATTCGATATCATCGGAACAAGTGCTTAAACGTGTTTGTTTGTATACTTGTTTGTTCAGGTTCCTGTTCTATACGAAATAATTAAGTTGTTGAGACAATTTTTATTGAATTTAACCCTATGTTTCACTGACCTCATTGGAATAAAATATAGTATATAAAAACAATATATTTACATAAAGTTCTTTTGTTAGCGAAAGACTGACAGTTAATGTAGATACATCCGAATCCGAGAGGATTTTCCAACGTTAATGAGAAATAGTATAATTTTACGTTTCACATTTAAAAGTCCTTGTATACGAAATAAAACAGGCAACTAGTGTTAAAAAATAAAATAATAAACACACAAAATAATTAATAATAACTTAGTAATACCTAAAAAAATATATAAAGTAGAGCAAACTTTCACCTTTTAGGAAAAGCTCAGGACTGCTACCACAATGGAGCTTTTTCTGTCTTTTGTGCCGTTTCCTTTGATTAACTTTGATGTAGGTGAGTACACTAATGGATTGTACTCTGAAAGGCTTTACCTGAATGAGTTGTCTTCATCTAGGTTGAAATCAAGCTTCGTAGGGAGGTACTATGCTCAGTTAAATTAGTGAAATTAGAACTGTCTTGTCTAAAGATCTAGATTAAAAGAGCTTTAACTTTTTTGAACCTAATAGTATTAATTAAACTAGTACGTAAAATGAATTTTACTTATTTTATATTTAATAGTTGAACTAGAGTTTAAAAAAACCACTTCACATGAAATTGCTTGAATATCTGCGATATTAAAACATGAACATTTTTCTTATTATAAATATAAAAAGCAATTGCATTGTATTCTGCAATTATGCAACATTATTGTGATTTAATTGGTACCTTCTGTTAAGCTCTGAGCTTCTGTGCATCAATTAACTGTAAACTTTAATAACATTTAACATGTTTTTGATTGATGCGAAGTTACTAATCACTATGGCACAATTGTAAGATAGATGATGCAAGAGGACTAGAAACGCGATACACAGTTATTATTAAAATATTAGTCTCTTCATATTAGTTAAATGAAGTGAGTCAAAATTTCTACTCAAAACCTTATCACTTCATCTTCTCTCATTCAAAGAGAAAATATAGATCACAAAATAAATGAAACAAAATATTGGAATCAAAAAAACATATTTACTAGCCTAACTATTTGCAATTCCAACAAGATACCAGATAACAAACAATCAGACTATATTTATTGCACGGATGGGAGGTGAGCGCCTTGGGGTTGGAAACCGTTCTCGTTGGCGATGTAGCTGACAGAGTAGACCACACCGTCGTTGCCAAGGTAAGAGAAGGAGCCGCGAACCTCAATGGCCTCGTTTTCACTGCCTACGTTCTTGAGGACAGCCTCCTCCGATGCGGACTTGCCGTCGCTGCTTTCATATCTTGAAGGAAGAAATTTAGTGTTAAAATGTGTTGAAATTTATAATGACGAAATACTTATTAAAATGCACTTGTAGTGCAGTGGTACAGCATCTGACTTTTATCACGACAGTTACGGGTTCATTTCCCAGACGGGGTAATAAATTGTTTGATTGTCTTCACAAGATGCATTTAAATGCATGGAAAGTGCAGAACAGAATTATCACTAAATTCTTTCCTATTACTTAGTGAGTATATGTTCTTACCCGAATCTGTATCCGTCAACACCAATGTTCTCGAATTCTTGTTTGGAGATGACAGCGGATTTGGGGTCCACTAAAACGGCGGCGGAGGCCACGGCGACGAAAAGAGCAAATGCGATGAACTGTAATAGAAATATATTATAATTAGT
Organism: Heliconius hewitsoni; assembly: GCA_018230445.1. NCBI lineage: Eukaryota > Metazoa > Arthropoda > Insecta > Lepidoptera > Nymphalidae > Heliconius > Heliconius hewitsoni. Next base: position 2,065 of record DWAN01003567.1, read on the forward strand.
TAACTATTACTTAGTGCGTTGCAGTTGTATGTATACAAGATAGTTGTCGTGAATACATAATTTTTTAGAGGTTCTCCCCATATCCTGCAGGCAGGATAAGCACAAAGAACCTATTGTTAAGACATTTTGCTCTACACATACTGTCCAAAGGTGAGTATCCTATAGGTCTTTTCTCTGATCTGGTCAGAATATTGAATAAAATTGACTAACACTGAGATTTAGTGTCATGCTCAATATTTTTAAATATATATATATATTTTAATATTCACTTTTAGCATATTAGTAGGAATCCCAAAGTTTGTATAAGAGTCGTGACATTTTAAGTAACCGTAGGAATTTATGGCCGACACGTAACAAAAAAAAACGATAAAATAAATTAGTTTGCCAAATGCGAATATTTTACGCATATATTACAGAAATGTCTCTAATACTGGCACATCTTTAGAATTAATCGATTAAAATATGTGTATATATAGCATATAGACATATAAAAATTAACATTTTGTGAGAATAAATAAAAATCTAATTAAAAATATAATTATAGATTTGATTATTTTAATTGATTATTACTTAAGTCGAAGTCGAACTTATTGACTAAAGACGATTTGCTATTGAAAAGTGTCTAACTATACCTGCGGCATTAGTAGGTTCGATTCCTTTTAAAATTGATTGGTGGTAATGTTTTAATAAAATTATGGATTCAGTATTTTCTTGAGCATTATTAATTTGACAAAATTGATCGTTAGATTCCGTCAATTGATTAATTATAAACTGTTGAGAGTAAAACTGAATACCGCTATTCAGTTTCGCTACTTAACCTCCAGAAGTGCCTCCAGAATTCAACGGAAAATGGGGAAAGTGTCGTTTTAAAATATATATATTAGAAAGTAGAAAAATAATTGTTAATAATAATGATATCTAATAACAAGTTTATTATGAAAAAAATTATAAACAAATCAAATATTTTGAATAACACTTTAGTTCGCAAATTACTATAAATAACTGTTAACTCACGGATTTCATTTTTGCAGATGGATTTTTTTTATTTTTGTGTGGATTGGGCCTCGAAGTCCGTGAGAGGATGTGTTAGACTGTGATTAGAATTTAGATTTTGCGATTTTATATACCACCTCGTTGATACTAGTTTGCATATTGAACGCCTTTGACCATGTCATTGTGAGATGCATTCTTTTATTTTTTAGGCTTGGTTTTTATTTATTTCTTACATACTTGGATTCTACATATTGAAATATTAGATTTTCAAATATATATTTTATTTAAACTTCAGTATTAAAGGAATATAAAATATTTTTACTTAAAATTTAATTAGGAGTTAATTGTTATTTGATAGATACGTTAACTTAGCGGATTAGAGATAACTTATAGTTAATTTATTTTAAGAATAACACATGTTTGAAATGAAAATGATGAAAATGTAATAATCTAATTAATATTATTTATATGATTAATTACTTGTTGTATAGAATTTTCTTAATGTATTGAGAAACAAGTTTGTAGATGAAGCTCACCTTAATATTTTTGCTAACCATTATATTTAAACAGGTACTTTTATCGTGTCGTATCTCAAAAGAAAAATCTTATAGGAACAATCAGTTGTCTGTCTGTCAAAACCATTTAATTCGAGATCGCGTGGAATCAAGCCGAAATTAATATCCAATATTTAAGTCTACAGTCCTTTAGATCACTAAAAAGCAAGCTTCTAAATCGACGCGATCAAAAGAGCAGCTGTACTGCACGTGTAATCAAAACTTATGGGATAAGTGCTTCTCGTAGACTCATTGTTATGAAGTTTAGCAAAAAGTAAGAATTTACAATATAAAAGGAGGCCAGTCTGCGGTTGGCACAGTGGAACAAGTGTGTAACTGTAGGCGTGACAGGTTATGGGTTCTTTTCCCACTCAAGAAAATGAAATATTTAACAGTTTCATTACTTTGCTCAGGTGTCGAGGCAAATTTCGGTATTGAATTCCACCACTGCATACGCAGTCTCCAGAATTTGTCGGAAACATGGGGAACGAAATATCTTAACACTAGGTTCCCTGTGCCCGCAAATAAAAATCGGAATCGGAAAGTAAAAATTTATAAGTATTTCATACAAATAATTTGTTACAAACTTGTTTTTAAAAAATATTCACAATAACTTTGTAATATTTCTATAACAGTTGGTCAATTTTTATAAGTTGTGCTTTCCGTTGACCCACAATCCTATAATTATCGGGGAACTATTGATATGCTAGCAGTTGATCTCGTTTTTTAATAATGACAAAAAAATTGTCAAGTGCGAGCCGTGTGCGTGACATTGAGAGTTCCGTACCAATTCAGGTCAGCCAAAATGCAACTTCTAAAATTGGCAAACTTAAATTGAGCAAGCGTATAGCTCATATAGTAAGCTCATCTAATAGCTCATATAATATGAAATTAACTACAAACACAAGCTTGTAGTAGATTTTTGTAATATATTTCTCTTAATTTTTTTTTAATGTTTTATTAATACTGTGAACATTAATTTCTTCCCAACTGTCATAATTAAAAGTCTACGTCAAGTTCCTTATTTTTAGTTAATACGAATAGAATAATTTTTTTTACATAACTTTCTTATAAAGAAACTATACATAACTTAGCTTCATGCTATATTCCTAGCGATTGCAATGTCGTAGTAACGCATTGTTTGATGCGATTCAATTTCCACTAACCGAATGAATTATTTTGCTCGTTCTGGTAATAAACAAAGAGCAGCGTTAAGTTTCACCATTGACTATGGAATATCTCGAAAATTCGGCAACAGAGTGTCTTAAGACTACTTTCTGTATTCTCTGCAAAGACGACAGCTAAGAAGCTGTCGTCTTTAAGAAAAACGCCATGAATTTAAGAATATTTAAGCATTAGCAATAATAAATCAAATTGTACCACATTTATAGTTCAAATAAAGGACACGTAAAAATTTATTGACAAAATAACATTGAAAGCTTGTGATACTTCGGGCTTACCAATAGATGATATTTATAAAAATCCTCACATATTAAAATTATATACAAAATTTTATAAATTTAATCAATTTTATATTTTGATAAAAATATACAGAATTCCAATATAAATAATTATTGTATACAAATTGTGACGTCACATTCCGTCATTTTCAATATGTCACTAAAATTACCGTCTGGGCAATAGAATAAATAAAAAGTAAATTAAAAATAAAATTTAAGTAAGTTAGTTAAATAAAAAGTGAGTTTTATGAAATGCTAAATAAATATAGTGACACAACACTCAATTTGACATTTTTGTTAACCTTGTGTTAATTAGAAAGGTACATCAACTGCTTAATGACAGGTGTTTTTGACCTTTATAGAAATCATTAAAAATGATATTATTTATTTCATTTTTAATTTATTCTTAAAAATGTATTCGCATCGAGTAAATACATTTTATCTATGTATTAATAAAATGTGCGTAAAAATGGGATTGGGATCTCCCATTTTGCAAGAAACATGAAAACGAAGTGTTAACACTAGATGATCTGTGCCTACTCCGATAATAAAAAAAATACTTAATTAAAGATCATGATAATATGTACTAATATGATTTAGTACACATACTTGGCTCTTTAAGGTCTTGGAGTTATATAAGATTAATATGACTTTTACATCATTTCTGGAGGCTGGTATGGAACAAGGGGTACTGTCCTTCGTCATCAGGGGAGTGTAATATTCCTTCAGCGTTTGAACCGATAAGTATAAAGATTGGTATATTTCAGAGTGACAGTCTGAGTCTATTATGGTTCTATCTAGCTCTTAACCCTCTTAGCACTTTGTTAGAGGATTCAGATTTAGGCTTTCAACTTTGCCGGAGGGGTAGGGTCATATTTCACTTGCTATACATGGATGATCTAAAATTATTTGCGTCAAAATGACCAGACCTTAAACGTATAGTAACGGTTAGTTAAACTTTTAGTAGCTGTTACATGCGTGTTCGCATATTCATCGACGCTAAATTCCATTAATTTAATGTGCGAGCATGCGTGTAGGGCGGAGGAGTATGATAAGATCTATATATAGATAGATAATATTTATATTTCAGATTCTGTTTCCTTCAGAACCTTTGGTGAAGGTGAGATTTATAAATATCTTGAAATAATTGAAGCATTAGGTATTGATTAACAGAGCATAAAGTAATTGGTGAAGGAACTTCTCTTTGGTAGCCTGAAAAAAGTGCTTGTCAGCCTTTTATCTGTTGGCAACAAGGTGCGTGCTTCAACCAACATTTTAAGAGCTGTTGGATCAAGAACCGGATACTGAAGGCAGTTTTACTTGAGACGAGATCTCTGGGGCCCTACCCACCAATGGCTTGGACCTTTGTAGCCTTGAATCCACCGTCGGTAGAGTGTTTTTTTTATACTTTTAAATGTATTGTATTTAAAATGTAAAATTGATTCCTTTTATCATAAAAATATATATTGTACTCATAAAAATAAATTATAATTTACTAGATACAAAGCAGTCATGACTAAGGGCACAATCGTGCGACCGTAAACGCGTCTCTCCTCCCTCGCTCTGCTAACTGAGCGCGGGATTGAGTTCCGCCACTCAACATACAATTCCTTAAGAATTCGACAGATAGTGGGGAATACAGTGTCATAATGAGAAATAGAAGGTCTTAGTTCTGGGTTCTCAATTTTCCTCTGCCTATCCTGCTAAGTGCGGGGTAAAACGTGGAGGTAAAAAAAAAAGATTAAAAAGAAAAATTAAATAAAACATAAGTAATGTTCTTATTCATTAAACATAGTGCAAAGTGTGTATGTTGTAGTTATGTAACACTAGATGAGCAAATTTATTAGCGCGCCGACCTTGGCATTCACTTTCAAGTTAGGACTGTGAAACACTACAGTCGAATATATCGCTCCGCATTTTAATATTTAAGACAGCTTATATTAACAGATTTATAATAAGATATAAGAGAAATAGAACTGCTTTGGATAACAGATGAAAATGGACAGAAAAATATATTTTTCTTTTTAATATAACAGATATGTATCAAAACGTAAAATTGGAAAGTGCCTACTTTGAAAATAGTTATTACAATTTGAAAACTAAAGACATTTTTTATATTAGAAAGTATCTGAATAAACAGAAATTTTATTTTTATAGAATTAAATTTGTGAATAGTGAAAAAAATCAAATAAAAAACTATTAAAACTCTCCCGCTGTCTAATTTTGTGATTTTAAAGTAATATCATTGTATGTACAGCAACATTTTGTACCTAATGAACTGTAAAATTATTAAATGCTTATATTTAAACAATTTTACTAAAAATATATATTATCTATTTATATGTGCCCAATCCCCACACCGGCTCTACAAATTGGACCAGCATTATCGATTTGATAAAATCGCTCTATTTCGATGAATAATAAAAAGCCTCAAATGTCCCACAATTTGGATCGATGATTATATATAATTTATAGCATGCCTTGAATAAAATATTTTAACCACCTCTAAAAGGAGGAAAGGTTAAAAATAAAAAAATATTTCCTCGAAGTGTATTTTTATAGGAGACTAGTCTCTACTTGCGACTTCACCCTCGCTGTCTATAGGAAATAAGCTAATTTGTGTGAGACACATATCACATTTTAAGTAACTTTATTAAAGAAAATCCGACCTCAGGTACAATAGGTTCCATAAACTATTAACACAACGTTATCTAAAACCCTAATCAATTATTGAATAACACAAAAAGATATTTTTCAATTTGAGCTAATAGTACTCTAGCAGGTCCTGTAACTTTATTAAAATAAAACTAATCAGGTTCACGCTGTATTCCGCACACAGCGGGATAAACAGAGGGAACCTGGTGTTAAGATACTCCGTTCCCCACTTACCGCCAAGTTTTGGAGGCATTACGTGTTGACGAATCTCTACGCCACGCTTTGTCTCGACACAAGAATGAAAAAATAGAAATATCAATTTAAGTAAATAATTCATTTCCTCGAGTGCGGATCGAACCCACAAACAGTCGCGATTTATAATATTACTTTACTATGCCTGACCCTATGATGACTTTTTGGTTCATTTTTGGGTTGCATCATGGGACAAGGTGTGGTTGCCTACTAATCACTACCAAATTGCTTCAAAAGTCAAGTGAAGTCACGGATTTTAAAAACCTACCAAGTGCGAGTATGACTAGCGCACGAAGGGTTCTGTATCATTACCTAAAAAAGTTTGTTATCTCTTTAATATTTATTTTGGGGAGATACGGAGAGACAAATAGATGGACGGACAGCGAAGCCTCAGTAATAGAGTCCCGTTTTTACCCTTTGGATACGGAACCCTAAAAAATTTAATTATAAAAAAAACTATATATATATATATATATATATTCATAAACAATGCTAGAAACAAAATGATAACAACTTAATTATATATTATTGAAAAGCGCAACTTACTTAACGCTTAGCGTTTAGTAATAAGACGGGGTCACGCGAGTGTAATGCGAACACAAATAAAATATTGTACGTATCTCATTACATCAGTATTAGTTATGACGAAAGGATTGCGTGCTGCAGATGAACTCCTTATACTTACAAATACATAAGGATATATAATCAGCTTAGAATGGAAATATAAATTTAAGTAAATATTGCGCCTCTTCGAGTGGGGATCGAACCCACAACCAGTAGGTTTTAAAATCACACTTCATTCATCATCACTCATTCTGGTGAATAAAATATTTAATATTATCATTTTCTCGCTCTGGTAACGAAGCAAAGAGTTGAAGAGGCGTTTAGTTTCACCAATGCCTCCAGAATATCTGAAACATATCAGTTAGATAAAATAAACTTAGATTTTTTATATCTCTACGTTGTGTCTGGCATATCTCAATGTAAAGTACGGGAAACTTAGAGTTAAGATACTTTCTTCTCTGTTCTACTTCTCATTTTCAAGACTGCGTTGTTACCAGATTACCAGAGCGAAGAAAAAGAATTAATTCATTCTCCCAAGGAGAAATCGAACCCATAAACGTCGCGAGTACAGTCAATTGCTGTGCTTCTGCGACACGAAAACTAATACTAGTACCAGTATCTATACCAATATAAAGTTGTTTTTGACGCTTATGCATTATATCCAAGTAAGTCCATACATCCACCAGAAATAATGTTATTTATTATAAATTAAAGAATAATGATAAGATCGCCCATTGGGTTCAATTCGGCGCTTAATACCACCACGCTAGCTTACAGAAAAATGAGTACATATGCAATGTTCTGTTATTAGGCTCTCCCTTATATCGACGTAGCTTGGCGAGAACATATGGCTCAGTGGTCAGGGCGCCTGGTCGGTTTCCAGGAGGCGCGGGTTCGAGTCCCGCTACGTTCAAATTTTTATACGCTTTCTAATTAAGTATCTCCCTTATACCCTAATGGATCAGTAGTGAATATGATGGAGTTGTGTAGAGATAATGTATAGATGATGATGTTGAAATATAATAATATTTTTATTATCGTTATATCGTTTGGTAGTATTGAAAAAAATATGCAAATTGAAATTTGACAAAAAATGTAGGTATCAGTCTTTCTCTTAGCTACTAGTGGTTAAAAAGATATTAAATCGAGATACAGCAATTTTAAAAAGAACGAGAAGTATATAGATTAAGATGCCGTCATGGCGTAGTGGCACAGCTTCTGATTGAAAATGCGGTTATGGGTTCAATTCTCACTCAGGGGAATGAGTAATTTTTATTTCCTCACTCAGGTAGGAAGACAAAATTCAGAATTGATCTCCACCACTCAACACTCAATATGGCTAATATTTTCCGATAAATGAGGCCAGTCGCAGGGGAGTTTGAGTGTAAGCACAATATTTTCATTACCTGGCTCTGTTCACGAGGCAAAACGCGGCGTTGAGTTACAACTTTCAACACGCAATTCCTCCAGAATTCGACAGAAAATGTGGGACGGAAGTGTCTTATCGCTGGGTATCCAGATTCCCTCTGACCAACTCTTCTATGTAAGAGATACAGCGTGAAAGAAAGAAGAAATGAAAATGGGAAACTGAAAATTTTACACTAGGCTCCCTCTACCTACCTATATATTATACGCTAAGCAAAAAGCGCTGCCTCGGTGCCTCAACACGCAATGCCTACCCAGCGTATAATCATGCGGTGCATGAACCTAAAAAATATATAAAGAAGTATATATTTTAGTTTTAAGTTGAACAAGTTAAAAACACGTATAATGTGGTTGTTTCTAATCAAAATGCGCATAACATCGATGGTGAATGAGAATTGCACATTTAAAAAATATTCTGTGAATTTTATTGCATGGGAGCTCTCGCATATATGTACACAACAATACACAAGCTACTCTAAATTTTCTTTTCTTTTTACAAAAAAATCAAACCACTTTTGTTATTTGAGGCCAGTCGTAGCGGTGGCGCAAAGTTGACTGTAAACGCGACTGGTTGTGGGTTCGATCCCCACTCGAGGAAATTAAATTTATTTTTTCATTTCTTCGCTCTGGTGTCGAAGCAAAAAGCGCTGCTTCCGTGCCTCAACACGGAATGCCTCCAGAATTCGGCGGAAAGTGGGAAACACATGTGTCTTAACACTAGATTCTCTCTGCCTACCTTGCTGTGTGCGTGTGTGACTTTTGTGACCTATATTTTTTCTTTTATATTATTTTTTTCATGTAATTTATTAGTCTTGAAGTAAGTTTAATATATTTTTGTAAATATTATCCCGTTTCAAAAACTAGCTGTGCGAAGGTTTCTCTTTTAAAATGGCTAGTTAAATATAACAAACTGCTGGAATGCTTTTTAATTGGTAACATTTAAAAATAATAATAAATTCATAACTTACAAATAAACAAATAAATTTTATTGCGTTCCAATTTTAAATAAGCTAAGTTTTGATGAAATTAGATCAATACTTTATTCGGAAGAAACCAACCGACATAACATACAGACCAACTTATGCATGATTAATATTAATATAAAATTTGAATAAAAAACACTGATGTAATCTTGTCTTACATCAACACTATAATTTTTAGGAGACCAAAGATATGGTCATAAAAATTTTAATAAGATGAGACTAGCGGAGAAGGTCGTGAGTTAATTAGCATACTATATGTCAGAGGTTACCTTTTCACATATAAGAAAAACATATTTTATATTCCAATGCAATCTTCTTGATTAATATCTAAATTTAATATAAAGCAACCCACACATAACGTAAAGCTCATTTTACTTTTAAATGAGCCTATATTCATATTATTTACTTTAGAGGCATCGATTCTAAACAATAGATATTTTAGAAGTTAAATACCAAATATAAGGTAGTTAGCTCTAAGCCCATTTTTTTTTAGCAAATAAAAATGGAAATAGCTAATAATTGTATTAAACCTGATCAAAACGGACCCACATGGTCTGTAGATAAAATATGTATAAAAGGTAAAATGTTAATAAGAGGCATAAATTATAACATTATTGTTTATTAACAAATATACAAAATCGGGATCTTATCACAGAATCGCTCGAACGATTGTCACAACAAGAGGAGAAGGGCAGGACTGAAGGGATGAGTATTTTTGGACTAGATAAAGGCTTACATTAATTCAATTTAAGGGGCTTGGGGTAAGTGGGCGCCTTGGGGTTGGAAACCGTTCTCGTTGGCGATGTATTGGACGGAGTAGACGATGCCGTCAGCGCCGGTGTAGGAGAACTGGCCGCGGACTTCGAGAGCTTCGTTCTCGGATCCAAGGTTCTTCAATACTCCATTCTCGGAGGCAGAGATACCGTTGGAGGTTTCCACGCTGTTTGGTGATAAAAGATGGTTAAAATATATATTTATTTTGCAAGAATATAGATTCAAACAATTTTCGTACTATTATGCAATTGCGATTTTAAAGTCTCAAATTTAAACATTTTTTTTAACACAACAACTTTTTAAAACAAAGCCAAAGCAAAACTGTTAATCAAATAGTATTGAGTAAATGATGAGTTTTGAACGTACGCATAGTTGTATCCATCAACACCGATATTGTCGCTCTCGAAGCGGAGGATTTGGGCATCAGCATCGTTGCTTAGTGGGGGGGCTGCGACAGCGGCGGCCACGATCAGAGCGAAGACGATGAACTGGAATCAAGAAGGAAACCACAATTACCTTCAAACTCCAAAACAACCAGAAAATCCACTGAATTTTCACTTATATAACACCCACCGATTTCATTTTTAAAGGTTTTGTTGTTTGTTATTGCAATGCAATCGAGCGAATGATGCTCCTGCTTCGGAACATCTGGTATTTATAGTGGCAGCGAGAGCGAGGCAAGGACGAGTTGTGACATTTGAACTTAGAGTCGTCTTCGGTCAGAGATCTTCTTTAACCAAAGGTTCTTTGATATGTCCGGTTCTGATCTAGTGTGTAACGTTTGAAGGCTGAATTAATAAACAATTATTAATTTATTTACAATAAAATATGCTATATTTCTGATTTTTCTGTGACTTCAACATTTTTGGGAAACGGTTTATTCGTTTTTTCTTACTTTGTTTTTATCTTATTTTCTATAAAAACAACACATTTCCTCACAAACATTATCAATATCTCTTATTCTGGACTAATGAGGCTGAAACAATAATTATGAGTTTTTTTTATTTAATTTCATACATTCAAAATTTAGTTCCAAAAATTGTAAAAATAATTTTATTTTTTCATTACAATACAAAGTTGTATGCATTTATAAGTGAACACCTTTCACTGGGTGATAGGTTGAACTCCGTTATATTACCTATGAATTTGATTTAACATACAAAATACACTCTGACCCACATCTACTGCAGGCAACATTTACGTTTCGACGGTACCTAGATAAAGTATCGTAAGTGAAAAATTTAAGTATCTTAAGTCACTGTTTTAAAGGGTATTTATTATCAATGGTAATTTTCTATTACAAACACGTATAAAAAACGCAACAACAATATTTTTTTTTTGAAATTATGAAAAAAAATCATTGGATTTATACCTTTTTTACTTTTTGACTGAGGCCAGTCGTGGCGCAGTGGCATGAAGTGTGACTGTAAAACCGACTATGGGTTCGATCCCCATTCAAGGAGAAGAATATTTACTTAAATTTGTATTTCCATTTCTTCGCTCTGGTGTCGAGGCTAAGCG
>DWAN01003568.1:0-13240 GCA_018230445.1 Heliconius hewitsoni
GTGACTCTACCACACGTACTTTAGTCGCCTCTTACAACACCACCAGTACCAGGATAATCCTATTCTAGGCCGGGATCACTCGGCACAAAATTATTTGAGATAAGATACTCTAAAAATGGCTCAACTTTCGTACACTGCACAAATAAGACAGTTAAAATGATACGGTTCAAAGTAAATAGATTATAGAGATTTTTACTGAAATTTTAAAAGTGTAAAAAGAAATTTTAAAAGTGGAAAAAGAAGGCCTGTCGATCTTTAATAGCTTATAAATATTTTAATTTTGCTTACAACATAAAAAGGATCTACGCTTTAGGATGGTTTCATTGTTTACATCTTTTTATACGAGAAACAAAATAAATTAAAGAAAAACAATTGCCTTTTTAATTTTCCTAGAACCTTTATGTTTGTTTTGTAAAGTAATTGTTTTCAACATCAAAGTGATATTTTAACACTAAGATGAAAATAATGGTTCTTTTTATAATATGGATTCTTCTATAATTGAATAATTATATTATCATCTATACTTCTAAACTAATATTATAAAGCTAAAGTTGTTTGATTGAAGAGGCGTACATATCAGAAACTACCTACTGGTGGTACTTCGATTTGAAAAAATATTTTTGTGTTGTATAAAAGGTTAGTAAAAGCTAGTTTTAGTATAATTTAATTATGTATCCGACGTTACATGATTACGCTAATATTTTTTCTGACTGGATTCTAGATATATTTAGTAAATCTGTATGCGGAAATGAATCTTCCACGCTATATTCTTTTCACGCTGTATTCCATATATAGCAAGATAAGAGGAGCGAATTAGTGTTAAGACATTACGTTAATCTCGCCCCGCCCTATTTTTGAGGTATTGAAAGTTCAGCGAACATAAGTAAATAATTCATTACCACAAGTGGGAATCGATTTCACAACTATCGCTTTTATAGACAGACGCTGTGCCGATACGCTATAAGCAAGCTGAAGCTGTTAAGCTTCATAGATGTTGTTGTTATAGGTATCATATCCGAGAGAAGCAGGTTCAAATCCCGCTCGGGTAACACGAAATAAATAAATAAATTCACACTAACCTGTCAAAGTGCACATTCGTCGACTATTAATGTCTTGCATGACTTGTCTCATCAGTCCGCTGAGAGCCTTCGCGTCCCCCGACATCGACTGTTTTGAAAGCCACTCTGTTTCCAATTCCATTGATAACTGATAACAATACATTATTATAAGTAAATTACTCTTTATATACATTTTTTATTTAGAAATGCGATGGTGGCCTCCCTTAACTGATGGTACAGGTTCAAGCCTCGACGACATATTATGACATGTCTATACTTTTAGTGTTTTAAAAGTATACACACGTTTTGAAAAACATATATATGTGACGTAATAGGTAGCATGTGCAAATATAGAAATAAAAAATAATGTTTTTTTTTAAAGTACATGTAAAAAAATTTTTCGTTGTTGTCGCGACACCGTCATAGCACAGCGGCACAGTGTCTATCTGTAAACGCAACAGTTGTCAGTTCCATTTTCACTTGAAGAAATTAATTGTTTTCACTTTATCATTCTGGTAAAGAGACAAAGCACATCAGTGAGTTCCGCCACCAACACACAATATTTTGGCCAAATTGGCTGGTGTGCAGGGAATGGAGTGTCTTAACACTAAGTTCTGCTTACTCTGCTATATGATAGATTAAAAGTGAAGCTAAAAATATATCTTGTAAAGTAACACACACCATAAATAATAAAAAAAATTAGATGTATTTTTTTATAATATAGATTAAATTTAACTTACTAAATATTCACTAAGTTTCTTCACTAAGGGCTCTAAATGCACAGTTCTTGCCCAGTCATCACACACAAAACACAAATTGAAATAATATGCATTCCTTGCATATTTCTTGTTATCTATTTTAACAGGAAACCCCAAGATTTTCAAGCCAAGGATTGTTCTAAAAAATATTTATATTAAATTATTTCTAAAATTCTTTCTAATGCTTCTTAACAAAACATTTTATTTTATTTATAAGGCAGATTCTATATGTGGTTTTAAATTATAATTACATTATTGAAAATATGTGTGTATAAGTTGTAGAGTAATAATGAGTATTATACTTCATTTACATTTAGAATATCATTCAGTCTATATTCAAACAAAAATGTATAAACAAGTTCAGAAATGTTAATATTAGCAATATGGAATATATTATCTATTTAGCACATAAATTAAAGTTAAATTAATTCCACATACAAAATTAAATATATAAATTTTTTACAAATACATAGTGTTTAAAATTATAAATGCAAAAATTTTATTGTAATTTTTTTTTATTTTTAAATTTATTAAATTGAAGTTTATTAACTAAACATCATTAATTTATTGTCTAATAAGCTAATATGATTTCAATAAGAATATCATTAACTAATATTCCAGTATTTAAGATATATATAGCATACAGCCAATTAGTGATAATAGAACTTTAAGTTTAGTTTTTGATATAAGAATTATACATTGAATTCTTATATTAAAACTTAGTTATTGATATAAGAATTATACAATGAAATTAAAATAATTGATCATAAATACTTTAAAAATAATAACAATAACTCACACTGTCAAGGTACACCTCTGCAATTGTACTTTAGGAATGATATAATGACTGACAGTATCAAATGTTTCTTTTGATATATAATTTTCTGGCACTTGATAGTTTATTCTAGGTCCAGCTGTTGGGTGGAATTCACACAGAAAAATGCAACGAATTGGCCCTTCCTGTCCGCAGCCCTCGTAATATTTCGATTCTCCATCCATCACGAGTAACTGATTTTAATTACATTGACAGTATAAAGTCCTATTTTATCTTTATTGTATAAAATACATCGCTCACAATTTGTCCACTGAAATTTAAGTTGCGATAACACATATAATGATCATTTCGTAAGTTATTCGATAAATTAAAATTAAAACTGGAACACTCCAACCCCTACCACTTATTAGAACAGACTGACGTTTTTTGTTTTTTTCTTCTATTTATTATTGTTGACATTTGTCGAGGCTGTCACAATTGTAATCAAAATTCAGTGTTGCTACGTTATATTTTTTATTTAATACCCTTACGATGATGCCAATATATAAAATATCGATTTATTTGATAAATTAAATTGCTTGCCTAAACATTTTTGTTCATGAAACCCAAATCAGTTTTTAGAAATAAACAAATATATTTACATATTGTAATTTCAATTACACATCTAATCGATATTGATAAGTATATACCAATATTGTTTTATAAACAAATATTATTTGTGCTTGCAATATAAAATTTTAAACGTCAATCATGATTTATGACTATAAAAGCAAACTGAGTGATTAGAGTAAATTGTTTACAAGCTGATAAAAATATATACAATCTCGAATTTATTTGAATTTGGAGACATAACAAATGTATTATATAGAGTAAACTATTTAGATATGGATAATAAGAAAATTAACTTGCTTATTGGTGTTACGGGGAGTGTAGCTACAATAAAACTACCGGTGCTAGTCAAAAAATTGACAGAAATTACCGCAACAAGTCGAAAAGTGAATTTGGAGGTCAGCTTTACATTAAATTTAAACATATTATGATATCTAGACTTATATAGTAAACAGTATATTGTTTTAGAAACAAAAAATCTTTTTCTATTATATAGAAAAAATAAAGTAATACTACTTATCAATATTTGTTTAATAAATTGTTGAATAATTTTTTTTAAATGCAATACAAAATCGATTTTTTAAACAATATTTTTAAGACTCTGTTCCCCAATTTTTGATACATTACATGGTGAGTGGTGGAACTCAATGCCTTGCTATTCAGTAAAAGGAAAAGAAAATAACTTGTGCCCCTGAATGTGTTATTTTTTTTGTATGTTTATAAAAATTGTTTAATAAAAATATTATGTTGAGAGGTAGAACTCAACACGGTTGTGCTATGCACCAATTTAGTTATTTTTACTGTTTAGATTAGAACAATATGCACAGAGAGTGCAAAACATTTTTTTGATAAAAATGAGCTGCCTTGCAACTTTTCCCTTTATGATGACGCAGTTGAATGGGAAAGCTGGAAAAATAGAGGAGATCCAGTTATACACATTGATCTTGGCAAGTGGGCAGATGTGATGGTGATAGCTCCATTAGATGCTAACACTTTAGCAAAAATATCACAAGTATAATATCATTAATATAAAGTTTTATATATTACTCAATTTACTTAATAATAAAAACAGTTAACATTTAAATTAAGTTAAAATTAACATTATAGATATTTTTTATTTATGTCCTATATACACAAGTAGAATTTTGTGTGAATTATATATGACTATGATTTTGTTGCTATATTGTGATAATATAAAAAAAACTGTAATCTGATGCATTATGTCACGGAAAAGAAGGACAATTCCTTTTTAATATAAGTAATTTTCTTTCAAAATAAAACAATTATGAAGTTCTTTGTAAGTCAAATTAAGAATTTATCTTATTTTTCAGGGTATATGTGACAATCTATTAACATGTACAGTCCGAGCATGGGACTTCTCAAAGCCACTTGTATTCTGTCCTGCAATGAACACTAGAATGTGGGAACATCCTATTACATCTAAACAAATAGATGTTTTAAAAGATTGGGGCTTCCAAGAAATACCTCCAATAAGTAAAACTTTAATGTGCGGAGATACAGGTGTTGGTGGTATGGCAGAAGTTGATACCATTGTTAATAAAATTTTAGATATTGTTAAAAGTTAAATTATGAGTGGCATTTTGGTTATTTTATTTTGGGAGTTAACACGGAATGCCTCGAAAATATCTACGGAGGGTATTAGGTTCCCTCTGCATACCCTGCTACATGCAGGACCCAGAGTTTAGAAACAGATTTTCTATATATTAAAATAATTTTTGTTCCAAATAATGTAAAATTTTATTTAATGTTATGTTTTAAATACAAATATATATTTTTAATTGAATTTAGATTTTTTTTAATTATTGGAATCAATAAAGTAGTAAGTATTCTGACGTGACCTTCCTCCACTATCATGAATACTGTGTTCTCGAAGTTCAACCGAGGACTGCCCTGCTTCTCTTGCCAATACATAATTTTAAAATAAAAGTCAATACATATGTAAATGTATGTTTATTGCATCACTGAATACTGTACCTAAAGCCTAATACAAGCAAACAATAATATTAATCCACCACGTACAGTTACACATCTCATAAAAAACAAAACTATACAGATTAGACTTTATCTAGAACAATAATAATTGAAATCAGAAAGCAATTGTTTTTATAGATTTTTCGAAAGCTGTTCAATAAATAGATAATTAACTCTACTTATAAGGGATTTTTATATTTTTTTATTGTTAATACGAAACTGCAAAAATATAACCTGTCATTAAGTAAAAGGCATAGATATAGTAAAAAAAATATTATAATTTCATATTAGCCCCATACATCTATAACAAAAAAAAATCACTTACAATTAAAATAATAACGTTAAAATTCTTTATAAGAATCATTAAAATTATGAATATCAATAATTAATTACATTGGACATACAATTTAAAGATTTAAAGATCTTATAGTACTGTTTCAAACTAACCCTGTCCCTACTACTGACTTCCGCACTTAGAGATATCAATTAATATTTCATTATCATTAAATTAAATTATACACAGCAGAGTAGGCAGAGGGAAGCCGAAGTGTTAATGCACTCCGTTCCCCGCTTTCCGTCGAAGTCTGGAGGCATTGCGTGATGAGTGACCGAACTCAACGCCGCGTTTTTTCTCGACAAACTGTTGCTAAAATGCTACTTTTAACTTTAATTAAATGCTAATTGACATCTCTGAATATGGCTGTTAGTATGAAAAACAATAATTCTATAACACACAAATTATTTAAATAAGCGCAAGAAGCACCTTTGCTTGGAAACATAATATTTGGTGTTTTAAAAAAAAAGTAAACATATTTAAAACATTGAATTACCACTCGTTTTACTATTTACTTGGACATTGCAGAATTATAAATATTTTTTAAAAATAACTTAACGGCTATACATAATTAGTGCATATCAATGGATCGTTATTTCATAAATAAAGAATAACAACTCAGAACAATAGTGAAAATTACACAAAATTGAAGAACATAAATATTATCTATTATTTTATTACAGAACCACCAAATATTAAATTAACAAACAAATCTAGTGGCTAACACTAAAATAAAATAATATATTATTTTTACAATCAATTTTTCAATCGCGCCGCGCCGGAGATCCATAGTATTATTAATAATAAAAAAAATCAAAATCTTCAGAAATTAAGAAAATACAATATTTACATGTTTTTTTTAAATATAAATATTAAAAAAATATATTTACAAACAAACAGCAAGAATGAAACTCATCAGATCATATTAATAAATTAATTGTAATTATTATAAACATAGTTTGATAAAGATTTAATATAATACATATAAGGTACGGAATTGTCTTGTGGAATAATAATTAATGAAGTATTGAAAGAGAGCCGAAATATAAAAAATTGATTTTACTTTAATCAATTCAACCAGACGCTAAAAGACTACAAAATGGCGTGTTTCTTTCCTAATTATCACAATTAAATATTACTATTTTATAATTTATAAAATGCAGAATTGAATACTATTTATAGCCAAAGAAATAATCAACTTAGTTATTACAATACAATATATAAATGAACGTAAATGCGCTTATATTTGAACTTTATTGGTATAAAATAAATACTATGTCTATAAAAAAACCTTAATTTATCATTAGCCTATGGTAATACGATTATAAACGTGTAAAAATTACATGGATTATACAAAAAAAGTCCATTTTATTCCAATTAACCGATACACGGAATAAATAATATAGATTATTCAATTAACCGAATCCGAATAATTATTTTTCCATTATTTAAAAAAAATCGACTACAGATTTCGGTTGATCGAACAAATTACCCGATTATTAGAACAAAATGGAATAGAGCCGTTAAAAAATTGTGCGTATATAATATTTAGAAGGCCATGTTAACATCTAGCGGGTCTAATTGTGCCTCTCTATACTGTAAAGCGACTTTTGTGCCGTTTCATGTAAAAATCCTAAGCAATTTTAATAGAAAAGTAACAAAAATTGTATAATAATATAATAGTATAGCAAAATATCGAGTGGAATGAATCGTGGGTGTATCAAACGTGGAATATTTGTTTGTATCAAAATATCGACGGGAATCGGTTACTATTAGAAATCACAGTGTGCTAATAAAAACCACTATCAAAAAAACTAATAGTAAAGTCTTTTTATTAAGTCATGCTTATTTTCATTGGTTGCACGTGTTTTTTACTATTTAATAATTCAACAAATTACAGAACCGCGGATGTGTTGTGGCCGCACTGAAGTTAGCTGTAGAGTTAGAGTTGCGCAGATTTAAGGATTTTTTCTTAATTTTGATTATTTTTATCCCGAGTACACACTAATCGTTAGAAAACATCACGACAGCCACAACGCACCAGCCGTCCGGTAGCCGTACGGTGCCGATTTTACTGTAAAAGCAATAACTCAAACAACAGTTTCATTCTGTTTATCGAACATAGCTCGCGTATATTTGGATATCACTTCGTACGTAGACTTGATTAGTTCACATCGTTCTTCCACTTCGTAGTCAGAGGGCGCGACTTTATACATCGACTTTTTCTTCGGAGCTTCATTGGGAAAATCGATGTTATCTTCGATGTTGTAAACCGAGATAGGTTTCTTATGGACCATTTCTAGATCTTTCCTTTTTTTCTTGAAGAAGCCGCATTTCGCGTTGATCGAGTGCACGGCGTTTTGTACTGAGAAATCCAGCGGTTCGCTGGACTCTTCATATCATACATCCAGCTCTTCCAACCCTTTAGAGAGCCTATGGGAGTTAATTCGACGTCGATGGGAGCGTCGCACCGCGTCCGCTCGCCTGTAGGGCTCGCTACGCAGCCCGTGTAAAATATCCTCTAAAGCCCCGTTGTACACCTCGTCTTGGTGAAGGAGTTTCTTTTCTACGGCCTGCGATTTCGTTTTTAATTCGTTGATTACTGCCTCCTGGAATTAGTTTAATACGTCATAATGTTTGGATTTTAAATTATAATATAGATAAGTGAGATTCCTTTTTTTATAGGTAAGTAGGCATTTGAAAAGATAATTAATAGATTAATATAAAAGTTTTTAAAATATTATAACAAACTTTAATATATAACAACTAAAATACTAAAAATAAATAATAATTATTAAAATAAATACACTATTGGAATCTACAAAGGTAATATGATAGAAAAGAATTTCAGACAGTCTATTTGTAAAATAAAGCATAAATTACAGTATAGAAATAAAAAAAGAACAAAACATAAGCCATTCATTTCGCTAAAAAATCACAAACATACAAACATTCACATTACAAGTATCGAGTGCAGAGTAAAGAGGTGACACGTCTACGCTACAAAATCTACAAGATAATAAAAGTGTAAAATAATCTAGAAAATTTTCAGTGATACAGAAAAAAAAACAAGAGGTTTTCATTTATTCACATAAGCTTTACTGTCTAAGTTAAATAAGGAGTAACACCTATTTTTGACAATGACAGTGCTAGTCAAAATATTTTTTCTTTAACGTTATATTCTGCACATAGTAGGGTAGGCAGAGGGAACCTGGGGGCCTAGTGCAAGACACTGTGCCCCTGCGCCAACACTGGCGTCTGGTCTCTTGCTCAAAATAGACCAACTATATAATTAACACTATAAATATGGTCTAAACACTAAACAATTGCATAGTCTATGACGGGGGACTCCGATTCAAATTCGGTTCATTCAGAGTGTCAAAGTCAAATAATATTTATTACTGTACAACAAAGCTATGGCCTTTTTTTATTTTATTATATTTAATTTAGTAAAATTTATATTATTACAATTTGTGAGACTAAGCTTGTCTTTAGCGTTTTTTCATATCATATTATATTTTGATTTAAATTTCAAGTAGGCTATCATACAGCATTATTAGAATTTTAGATAATTTTTTAGTAATAACAGATTACTCTCCTAAACTCTACACTCTAGCTACTACGAACAACAAGATTTTTTTAGCAAAAATAAGCAAAAAAAGCGTTATGATAAAAAAAACACATGCCCTGTTAGTTCCATGCAATGTGCAGCGTTAGGACAGAAAGTATAAATAAATATATATATTATATATTTTCGAGAAAAGGCTTGGACTTCAGCTCTGAGCTGATCTCTTCGTGTAAAGGTTAATTTTTTTGTGAGTAAATTTTATGTGATGGACACAAGACTATTCTGAGGTGGGCAGAGGTCACCCAGCCCTCCTGCGACTCTGTCGGTTCTCCACTTTCTGTTCAAGAGACATATTGGCTCAATTTAACGCCATGTTTTTTCTTAGAAGAGATCGAACCCAAATAATAAATTAAAAAATATATAACATATCTAACATTAGATTTATAAAGTTATAATATTATACACTATATAAAATAAGAAAAATCAGTAGAAGGACATAATATATACACACAAATAACATCTTAACTTAAATGTTTTTTTAATTTAACATTTATAATTTAACAGTTACAAACATAGCTGAACCTCAATTGGGATTGAAACGTCTCTGAAATATATAGATATGATAGATATTTGCTCTTTCTCGTATTTTTTGCCTAATTCTAGATGCATTGCGTATTGAGTGGCGAACTCAACTCAACGCCGTTTTATTTTTATATACCAATAAATGGCTGAATGCTATTTTAGTTATTGCGCCGAAAATTGTATAACGAATCTGGAATAATAACTTCTATTAACAATAAGCAGACTCTTGTGGTGCCATTAAAAGATGTATGATTTGGAAGTATTCATTTTAAATATTTATATGAAAATATTAAGTAATTTTGTGTATAATACAAGTAGTATAACAAATAATATAAATATCATTTGTTTGGTGTAAAACAAATATATTTTATTTATTTACTACTTTTGGTTAATTTATAACTTAGTTATAGTTTACATAATTAACTTATTTACAGTCCGAAACTTACAAAATACCATGTTAATACAAAGCTAAAAATGTCGTATCACATTCAATGTACTAACATAATGATATTTTAAACGTTATAATTTGATCGTGAAAAGATACTCTAATAGCGTGTGTTTAGCTCCCGCCATGCGCGATGCCAATCATTTTAAAAACATGTTAGTCATTAAAATTTTGTTGTATAATTAAAATCTATTGAATTGGTGTATTTGAATTTAAATGAAGCCTATGAGGTCAATTATTATTAGAAACGTTTGTTGAACATACCTTCGAATAACTTGATTTTTATATTTATTTATCTTTTTAATATAATGAACGAAAAAAGACGGCACACTTACATAATACTTTACTTATGTGTATAAAATAGTAACAAAAGTAATGTCACTTTTTAATATTGCAAAAGTTTGAAAATATTTTCACTACAAATCGATATCACCTTCATAATTATTTGATGATAATCATTTTAGTCGAGACAATAGAGACATCTTTTCAATATATTAAAAATTTCTATAACACCCCGCGCAACACATTTAAACACCAATTAAATAAAAAAAAACTGTTAATTTATTTAAAAGAGTTAGTTAGTACATACAAAAATACCCCCAAAATGACTTGTTAGAAAAAAAAATGGATTTTCTTTAGTTAGTAACACACACACAAAATCCCATTATGCCCCGTTTAATAACATCCTACTTACTCCTAGTTTCCTAGGAGACGACTCTAGTCTAGTCTAGACTATACTAGAACGTTCTAGAACTTTCTAGATCGGCCTAGGCCAGGCTAGATCCGGGCTGTGCCTCAATTCGGACAAGTGTTGCTGCAATAAACCAGCGCTGACCGCGGCGTAGTTAAACCTCTGTGACAATTATATTTATGTATATGTATGGGATGTACCATCACCGTACTTTTGTGGTTAATGTGGCAACATTTGTTTTTAGTACGTATTATGGACGTTTTAAACCAAAAAACTTAATATTATTTATTTTCCGGATTTTTAGAAGAGAATTTAGTGTAAGGACACTACGTTATCCAGTTTCCAGGAATTTAAATTACATTGATAATGAAAAGCCCGAATAATTAAAGTATTTTTAGTGTAAGACAATCCACCTAAATATTAAATAACAATTTGCATATGCACCACAGTATCATCTATATTCATCCAATTTAAAAAACCATATTTATATGAAATAATAAAATTTCAAAAACGTAACATCTATTATCTATTACTTTAAACAATGTTGCCACATTGATAATATAAAAATTCCAACACCAAGTTAAAATATCAAAAACACTGTCACTCTATTATATGGTGTCTTTCTAATATCAATATAAATAGTTTTATGAATGTTTTGTTATATATATGTTACTTCAAAAAACTAAACACTTTCATAAGTCATTCTAGAAATAAAATAAAAAAAAACATATTTTTGATTTGATTATGAAAGCATCTAGAAAACATAATATATAATGTTAGACGTTTAAAGAACCAGCCAACTCCTATATTATATACTGAATATAAAACATATTAAACTTTTAACCGCTAAATGCCGCTTTATCCACCTCTTGTGACAGACATAGAGAACCTGGTGTAAAGATACTGTGTTTCCCACTTACTATCGAATTTTCAAGACATCATTAATTAAATGGCGGAACTGAACTCCCCGTTTCGTCTTGTTACCAGACCCGAGGAAATGAAAAAAATATATATTAATTACCTACACTGTGCCGCTGCGTCACCACGGCTTTAAAGTGTACGGGCTCGAAGTGATGCTGTCTCTATCTTTCTCTATCATAGCATCAGATTTGATTTAAATCCACAAGAAAAATAGAGGTTAAAATTTAAATTTATTTTGCTTTGCATCAAAACGTAGAAAATAAAAACTCTTATGCAACCAAAATGGACTCGATATTTGCAATCGATAACACGCATGTTCAATAAATGATAAAACAATATTATGTCACTAATACAGACTAACAGCATGAAAGTGGTTAAAAGATTAACTTATAATATTAAATTTAAATAATAATGTTCATCGAGGTGTTAGCAGGTTCATATAAAATAAGTATCGAATCTACAGATAGTAAAATAAAAATGATATGCAACTCAACACTACTCAAACAGCATGACTCCATTCACCACTGAAGCAAATTATATGTTAATAATATTATTACTATTTAAAGTACATTAAATATTAAAAAACTTTTTCAATTGTCTTTTGGTTGTTTATCTTTTTATTATTAAAATATATAAATAACATAATTTATTTCAAGATAATTGAACAAAACAATATAATTACATTTATATCTCGGTAAATAATATTTTTTTGAATATTATAGATTGATTTAATCACTCAATTTAAGAAGTGAATGTTTTTTTACCAATTATTCACAAAAACGAAACTAAAAAAATTTATAGCAAACATAATAAAAGTAATCGAAATATTAAAAATCGATTTTTCTTATCAATTAGTTATAAAAAAAACTAATAATCATTCAAAATTGCACATCACATTTCATACTTAATAATAAATACATATAATATATATTCATAGAGAAATTTAAAATATTCTACCTGTTGTTTTTTCTGTACAAGCTTAGCTTTGGCAGGATCTATGTTGTCGGCGTGTGCAGCTTGCTCAAGCCGCCGGCGTTGCTCGTTTTCCATGTCTGCTTGCTAAAATAATATTATTTTGTTCAATTATATTCGCTGTATTGTAATTTGTGGACAATATAATCTACATGAAAAAACAAACTAAAAAAAAAAATCTCCCAATTAAAAGTGAATAAAAATAGTCGCTTCTCTCGGCAACCAGACAACAAAATAAATCAAAGGCATAAAAAAATGAAAGCAAACCCAAAACTCAAATGCAACGTTTATACGTTACAAAAATGCACACACTGTGCATGGCTTAAATTTTTGAACAGAATCAGAACATAACATCACTAATAAGTACATAAAAAATATAAAGAGGCCAGACGTGGCGCAGGGGCACATAATCTGACTATAAAACCGATTGGTTGTGGGTTTGATCACCGCTCGAGGAGATGAGATAATTATTTAAAAAATATATATATTTCCATTTCTTCGCTCTGGTGTCGAGGCAAAGCGCGGCGTTGAGTTC